>SJYA01000473.1:179199-218479 GCA_006410615.1 Neotragus moschatus
GGGGGGGGGGGGGGGGGTTGGGGGGGGGGGGGTTCGGGATGGGGGATACACATGTGCACCCGTGGCTGATTCATGTCGATGTATGGCAAAATCCACAATATTGTAAAGTAATTAGCCTCCAATTAAAATAATAAAAAAAAAATAAAGCACAGTGTGTTGGCTAAGGGGAAAAAAGATGTTTGTATCTTTGCCACAGTAAAAGAACAGACTTCTGACACAGTGTTTATGCCCATCTGCCTAGATTTCTGCAATAGCTTAATAGTCCTTGCTGCTTTTCTCCTGAACACCTATTCTTAATAACAGAGAAAATCTCTTAAAGAGGATATCAGGTATGTCACTTCTCGCATCCAGAGGGACTATTCCTTTATTACTCATTTCCTATTTTTTGAACACATACCTTAGGTAAAATATCTGTTGATAAATATTAAATCCCTATAACCTCTAGCACAACTGACATACCAACTTGGGATCAATAAACATTTCTTCTTGAAGTCAGTGAACTGTCAAATAAGACTTGAAGGTAAGATCAGAAAGCAGAGGAGATTCCTTATTTCTACCAATTGTAAGCTCCTTGTGTGCTAAGTCGCTTCAGCCGTATCCAACTCTTTGCAACCCCATGGACTGCAGCCCCCCTCCCAGGCTTCTCTGGCCATGGGATTGTCCAGGCAAGAATACTGAAGTGGGCTGCCATTTCCTTTGCCAATAAGCTCCTTGGGGGTGGGCTAAGATGCCTTTACTCCCCATTCCAGTGAAGTATTATGCTGCTTAAGGGCTCTGAGGTCTTTTGCAGGTGCCTTCCCAAGTAGCCTTTAGGTTCCCTAAAGTCAGGGACCACTTGTCTCCATTCTCTTTCCCAAGGCATCTGGAAGAGTCATGAGCACATAACAGGGGGCAGGAGTAAATGCTGATGGGTATGGGACGAGGGGAAAGTCTGGCAGAGAGGGGAGAATAGCCTCAGATTCCAGTAGGACTCATGCTGCCAGATAGGTTTCTCATCCTTCCCTCACCACCCCTCCTCCCTGCCCTCCTGAAGCTGCGGGTTCTTAGCCCTCTGGGTTGGTAATCCTTGTGCCTCAGCCAATCTATTTTCTAATCTTGTAGCTTTCATATAAAAGGCTCTCCATGAGATTGATAGTGACAGACAGGATGGCCACACAGATGAGCAGGCTCCCCTGTTAATTACCACCAGGAAGGGAAGGCACTCCATTCATGAGAAAGACAGGAGCTAAGCTACATCAGAAAGGAGGCAATTACAAAAGCTCGAAAAAGTAGTCAAGACAATGTGTCCTGGAGGAACCCAGCTCCAAGGAGGGAGAGGAGGAGAGGGAAACGAAGGCAACTGAAGAGAGATGCCCCCCTCACGCCCTGGGCGCTTCCCCACAAGTACACAGTGGGGCTAAAGCGCAACAGTAGACGGAAAGTGCTTTGAAGAGTAAACACACTGTGTACATGCTTCGTACTGCAAGGATTATTATATTATGTGGCTCTCAACCTTTGCCTGGTTTGTGTCCCAGTTCCTCCAAAAGTACCTTAATAAAACTCCCCAAGCATTTGATCACCAAGACAGGAAACGAAATGAAGCAGTTTCTTAGTGAAGAGCCCCTGATGACCCAAGTGCCAGTTTGGAGGCAGAGGCAAATCACCAGCAGGGTCAGATGCAGAGAAAGCATCAGTTCTGCATCTGACATCACTCTCCCAACTGAAGACAACTTTAAACTTAACCAGTTCAAGTTAAATTGAGAGGTTTTCTTTCTCTATCTTCTCCAGCTGCTTTCCTATCGTTCTATGCTTCCTGTCCTGTAAGCACTATGTCTCAGACCCTCCTCCTGGAACAAACACACACAGACACACACACATACACTTCCCAAGTGGGAGCGCCCTTTCCAAAGTAACCAAGCTCCCAGGGCTCCCAAGCAACTCAGTCTCTGGTATAAGAATAAAGGCAGCAGAGGCAAGACCACAGGAGGAAAACACAACTCGGTCCCAGAGTCCTCATTTCTGAGAGGAGTCCTGTGGGGCTCCCTGGAGCTCTGGGTGATTAAGAGTGTTGCAGCATGGCCAGACCAGACATGCTTCTCAATCAAGAGGAGGAAGCCCAGGATTTCGAGCCAGGGACCTAGGTTCACTGCAGTGGTGATTTCAAGTCTCAGATCCCCTGGGCCTCGGCGTTCTCATATATAAAGGAGACCAATAACTGTAATAAGTGTGTATCAGAACGACTGTTAAAGCACTTTTCAAAAAAAAAGTAAAGTACTGGACACCTGCCAGCTGCTATTACGGATTTTCCCTATCCACTCTTCTAGATACTTACACGACTGGATGTAGTGTCCTACGCGAGAACAAAAGGGTGCAGAATTTGGATTTCCCTAAAAAGCCAGATGGATCAGTGTTAGCAGTTAGTCTGAAAAACTGCGAGAACCTTTAACCAAGAAAGACCCAGTCAACACTTGAACACTAACCGATTAAAGTTATTGGAAAAATACCAACTGGAGGATTTAGGGCACTAGCTGATATCACTTCTGGAGAAGGCGATGGCAGCCCACTCCAGTACTCTTGCCTGGAGAATCTCACGGACAGAGAAGCCTGGTGGGCTGCAGGCCATGGGGTTGTGAAGAGTCAGACTCGACTGAGCGACTTCATTTCCACTTTCACCTGACACCATTTAAAGAGTCCAGAGTCCAGTTGTAAGTACTATGGGAGTATTTATAGATGACAGAAAAGATAAGCAGATGTTACAAAAAAAAAAAATCCACAGCAGTTTATGTGGTGAGAGATCCAGGAAAAAGAAGAAACCTGATCAAGGAATCAGTCAGGTGAGACTTCGCTAGTAAGGAAGTTTTGAACTGGTATTTGAAGGACAGGAGGGACAAAAATTAATCGTAAAGAAGTTAAGTAACTGTAGCAAACTGAATTTTTCCAAAGTAACCACAACAAAATTTCCCATCCTTCATCCTCTTCCAGAGCCTTGCCACTTCCCATCAGGAAGTAGAGTCTATTCCCTTCCCTGACCCTGGCCAGGCCTTTGTGACTCCCTCAGCTCATGAGAGTAAGGCAAAAGTAACATGAAGTGACTTCTGAGGCTAGCTCATAAAGGGGGATGCAGCCTCTGCAAACGTCTTGGGATGCCTGCTCTGGGAGCCTTCAGTCACTTTTTAAGAAGTCTAGCTACCCCGATCCCACCAGGTGGAAAGAGAATCTGGAGATTCCAGAGAGAGAAAAAGAGAGAGAGAAACACAGAGTGGAGGAGCTCCAGCTGTTTCAGCTCCCAGCTGTTTGAGTCTTCCCAACACGGAGGCCGGACCTTTGAAGCCCCAGGCCAGGTTGGGCCCTATATAACTCCACCTGGGTGAGAGATCCCAATTGGGAAAAACTGCTCAGCTCAACCCAGTCAATCCCCAGAACTGTGAGCAAAATAATTAATGTTATGTTAAGTCACTGTTTGGGGTGGTTTGCTACGCAGCAATGGATGATTTGAACAACACTGATCTGTGCAGAGCCGCTGTGATCAGGACAGGTGAGTCATACCTAAGGAATGAGGGCCTGGCTCATCCACCTGGAGACTAAGATGTGAGGCATAAGGAGATGTGTGTGCGCTCAGTTGCATCCGACCCTGTGACCTCACGGACTGTAGCCCATCAGGCTCCTCAGTCCACAGGACTTTCCAGGCAAGAATACTGGAGTGGGTAGCCATTTCCTTTTCTAGGGGATCTTCCCGACCCAAGGACTGAACCCATGTTTCTCGTGTCTCCTGCACTGGCAGGCGGATTCTTTACCACTAGCACCACCTGGCAACTCTTACCTATGCCAGGTATTTTGCTAAGCACTTTACATGCATTATTTTTTTGCAAGAAAGCTACTTAATTTTTTGCAAGAAACCTATGAGAAAAATACTTTCTTTTTCATTTTCCAACAGGAGAAACTGAGGCTGAGAGGGACTGAGTAACAGGAAACCCAGGTCTATTGGACACAAAATTCATACTCCTAACAGCTAGTCTACACTGCAATCTGGTGAGCAGAACCTTAAAAGAGTGAAGTTCCACAGATTAAATAACATGAGAGTTGGGGGGATCTAAGAGATCAAATCCAACTTTCCCATTTTACTATTGATGAAACTGAGTGAGGCCTAGCGAGGTTAGGTGACTTGGCAAAAAATTACCCACTACTCAACAATAAAAAGACAAATAAAAATGGACAAAGAATCTGAAGAGACACTTCTCTGAAGAAGATATGCAAACTGCCAACAAGCACATGAAAAGATCCTCAATATCACTAGTCATTGCACGCATACTCGCTTCAATCATGTCTGGCTCTGTGTGATCCTATGGACCGTAGCCTGCCAGGTTCCTCTGTCCAAGGGGATGCTCCAGGCAAGGATACTGGAGTGGATTGCCATGCCCTCCTCCAGGGGATCTTCCCGGCCCAGGGATCGAACGCTGGCAGGTGCATTCTTTACCATTAGCACCATCTGGGAAGCTCCACTAGTCATTAAGAAAATGCAAATCAAAATCACAATGAGATACTACTTTATACCTGGTAGGATGGCTATCATCAAAAGACAGACCGTAAAACAACCACCGGTGAAGAAGTGGGAAAACTGGATTCTCAGTTCGTTGGTGGGAATGTACAATGGTTTAGCCACTTCGGAAAGTAGTTTGCCAGGTCCTTAAAATGCTGAACACTGAGATACCAAATGATCCAGCAATTCCCACCCTATGTATATACCCAAGAAAAATGGAAAGGTACCTCCACACGAAAACTTGTACACAGATGTTCACAGCAGCATCAGGCATCATAACCAAGCGGTGGAAGGGGCCCAAATGCCCACGAGTTGATGAATGGATAAACAAAAGGTAGTATGTCCATACAGTGGAATGCTTCTTGGCCATAAGAAGGAACAAAACACTGACATGTGCTACGACACAGATGGATGAACTTGGAAAAATATCATGTGTGAAAGACGTCAGGCACAAAAGGCCACATATTATATGATTCCATGTAGGGAAAATGTCTAGAATAAGAAAATTTACAGAGACAGAAAGTAGATTCATGGCTGCTTAGGGCTAGCAGGGTGGTGAGGGGAATGACTGCTAAGGGGCATGAGGTTTCTTTCGGGGTGATGAAAATTTCCTGGAATGAGATAATAGAGATGTTTGCATAACTCTGTGAATATACTAAAAACCAGTAAACTGTATATCCTAAAGCAGTGATGGTATGTGAGTTATATATCATAAGGTTTTAATTTAAAAATCGTACCCATTCATTTAGCGGGCTTTGCAAGTGGGGTAGTAGTAAAGAATCTGCCTGCCAAGGCAGGAGGCACAAGAGACTCGGGCTCAATCCCTGGGTTGTGAAGATGCCATGGAGAAGGAAATGGCAACCTGCTCCAGTATTCTTGCCTGAAAATCCCTGACTGAGGAGCCTGTGGACTACCGTCCACAGGATCACAAAAAAGTCAGGCTGGACTGAGGTCACATGCACACAGGCGCGCACACACACACACACATCTATTCATTTAGTGAAACTTTACTGAGCATCCGTTCACCACACAGTCCCACAGGGTACACACAGGTAAGATCCTTGAATAGCTTAAAGGTGCCATACTGCCTAGTGAAAGAATGCTGAGTCACTTCTGAGGTTTTATTCTTCCCCATGTCACTGAACTTACCTGGCCCCTAAGTGCCATTTTTTTCCCCATCATTAACCAACCAGGAGGCAGAGAAGGAGGGAAGTTTTCTTCCTCTTGAATAGCGAAGGCAAACCTCAGGTCCCACCAGGGAGCCATGGACAAGAAAGCTTACCGGGAAGAGACTAAACACTCAGGAGACTGGCTCCTGATCAGCCAGTCTATCTTCCTGGAGGGCACCCTTTATTTGTGTCTGGCTCCCTCAAAGACGCACACGTTTCTTACCGTGAGCTTGGTCAGGGGACAGGAAAATGGAAAGAGCACGAGGCTAGGGCTCTGTAAGCACAGATTTTTTTTTTTTTTTAATCCCAACTCCATTACTTACTAGTTTACAGACTTAGACAAGTCATTAAAGCCTCCCTGTGCTTGTTTCCCCACCTATAATATGGGAACGCAAATACTTGCCTAGACTATCTCAAAAAGATAACAGACCAAGAACACTACAAACTCCTATCACAGGGCAGAAATACAAGGCAGAGCCATCATTATGGCACTAAAACCTCCATGCTTCTTTCTGCATCAGTTGTGTTCTCTCCTACTTTAAAAACTGACTTCTTCTCCTGACTCTAATCTTTCCTTTAATCCTGTCACACATCTCCCCTCCTGCCTCTCCCCCGGCTGACTCTAGATGTACCCCAGACTCTACCTGGTAAAAAGGAACTCAAAGGCCTGTTAATGGAGACTAATGGGCTACACTTTTTCCTCTTCTTTCTGACTAAATTTCATAAAAGAACTGACCAGACTATATCACCCTTTCCTCACCTCCTCTTCCCCCTTAAACTCATTCCAAACTGGCTCCTCCCCCATTCCCAAGGCCATGAAAAGCCTCCTAGTTACTAAATCCAGACCCTTCTCTATCCTCTCCACCCTTTGCCCCCTGGGAGCACTTGGCCACTGCCCCCCCTCCCATTTCTGAGATTCCACACTGCCCTAGCTGTTGCTCTCCTGCCGCTCCCCACCAGTCTCCTGTGTGGGATCCTCTTCCTCTGCCTCCCTTTTGAAGCAGTGCCCCTCAGGGTTCTGTCCAAGGCTCTCCTCTCACTCTATACCCTGTCGCTGGACCTGAACCTCCCACTTCCACTATTCTGTCCAGACACTGATGACCACAGCCCCGCGCACCTTCCTGACCTCCAGGCCTGTGTAACCAGCTGCTGGCCTGCTTAACACCTTCCCTGTGATCACCTACAGGCACTTCAAACTCATCATGCCCAAAAGGGACTCCTTCCCTNTTTTTTTTTATTTATACTGACAAATTAAAGCATATGAGAAAAGAAAAAAAATTCTCTCTTTCCCTTTGTCCACATTCAGCTGGTGGTATCAACTATTAAAATGTTTTCCATTTTGGTATGTACATAAACATACCTTGATATCTCACAGAAACATTGAAGTATCTTACAGTATGGTCCGTTCATTATAACAAAACATTAAAATGTCAACACATTTGTAACATGAAAATATTTGAGAAGTATTAATACATAAAAGGATAACATTTTTAAAATATATTTAGCTAAATATAGCCCAATGTATTTGTCAACTTCTGTATCTAATATTATGGTTGTTAAGCAAAAAAAGTGATACAATTTTTAATTTTACATAAAAATTACACTTCACATATCCTGATTTATATAATTCTAATTATGTATCCTGAAGAATGTAATTCTCCAAAATTCTAGGCTGATTATTGTTTTTCTCTTTTGATGTGCATGTGTTGTGTCTTAGTTGAGATAAGCCTTGTTGATCCTGCCTTGATAGAAAGATGCCCACAGAAGTGGCAGGTGAAGCAGGTGGAGCACGTGGAGCTATCTGGCAGGCGGGCTACAGACAGTGTCAGAGAAGATCCAGACAACTGCACTCTGATTGCTGGAATGGGAGACCGACCAAACGCTGGTTGGGTTCTGCTGTCTCTTTTCCTTCCAGCATCATGGTCACTAGAAGCATCACAGGTGAATTGGACGGGGTCTCCTGTGACATGCAGGTAGCTGCGGGTCGGGCTGTGACATCCCATCACTCCTGGGGTATCCCCTTCCTACTGTTCTCAGCTTTGTCAGGAAACCACCTCACTCCTTGTTTGTCAATGCTGCAATTATCTACCTGCTTTGTGCTTCTCATTTTATATTCTAAGTGCCAAAGACTGAAGGTGGACAAACGAAAAAGCACCCCTGGCTCCAAATCAAACTGTTATTCAGTTCAATGGCTCAGCCATGTCCAACTCTTTGTGACCAGCATGCCAGGCTTCCCTGTCCGTCACCAACACCCAGAGCTTGCTCAAACTCATGTCCATTGAGTCAGTGATGCCATCCAGCCATCTCATTCTTGGTTGTCCCCTTCTCCTACNCAAATCAAACTGTTATTCAGTTCAATGGCTCAGCCATGTCCAACTCTTTGTGACCAGCATGCCAGGCTTCCCTGTCCGTCACCAACACCCAGAGCTTGCTCAAACTCATGTCCATTGAGTCAGTGATGCCATCCAGCCATCTCATTCTTGGTTGTCCCCTTCTCCTACCTTCAATCTTTCCCAGCATCAAGGTCTTTTCAAATGAGTCAGCTCTTCACATCAGGTGGCCAAAGTATTGGAGTTTCAGCGTCAGTCCTTCTAATGAATATTCAGAACTGATTTCCTTTAGGATTGACTGGTTGGATCTCCTTGTAATCCAAGGGACTCTCAAGAGTCTTTTCCAGCACCACAGTTCAAAAGCATCAGCTCTTTGGCACTCAGCTTTCCTTATGGCCCAGCTCTCATATCCATACATGACTATTGGAAAAGCCATAACTTTGACTATACGGACCTTGGTTGGCAAAGTCGTGTCTGCTTTTTAATATAATGTCTAGATTTGTCATAGGTTTTCTTCCAAGGAGCAAGTGTCTTAATTTCATGGCTGCAGTCACCATCTGCAGTGATTTTGGAGCCCAAGAAAATAACGTCACTCACTACTTCCATTGTTTCCCCATCTATTTGCCATGAACTGATGGGACCAGATGCCATGACCTTACTTTTTTGAATGTTNAAGGAGCAAGTGTCTTAATTTCATGGCTGCAGTCACCATCTGCAGTGATTTTGGAGCCCAAGAAAATAACGTCACTCACTACTTCCATTGTTTCCCCATCTATTTGCCATGAACTGATGGGACCAGATGCCATGACCTTACTTTTTTGAATGTTGAGTTTTCAGTCAGTTTTTTCACTCTTCTCTTTCACTTTCATGAAGAGGCTCTTTCATTCCTCTTCATTTTCTGCCATAAGGGTGGTGTCACCTGGGGTTATTGATATTTTAGAGACACAGATTAATACTGGACCAGATCAGGCCAATGTCATTGCACAATAACTCTGTGGAGCTCCTCGGGAGCAGAAAGCTGCACAGAAGACGCACTCCTGACCCTAGTGTTCCTGGTCCACAAAACGCAAAACTCACATATCCCTTCCTCCCAAACAACCCAGTTCACAGGGATTACAGATTTTCTGGTCTAAGTGAAAATACAGAAAAGGTAAAACCTGAGTTTATCTAATGCTGTAACTGAAAATTAAATCCTATTTCATGCTTCCAAAAGTTCAATGGCAAAACACTTTAGATTATTTTCAGATCAACTCATAAGTATTTATACTGATGCCAAAACTCATTCCTGGAATTCCCCCCAGAAAGTGGTATGTGGTGTGCCCCAGCCTACATAATTTATCAGTGATTCCATCTGTACTCCTTCCATCTCCTTTGGGTTTGTTTTGTCGCTCAATATTCAGTCAAAAGAATATAATTTGGTAAAACAGGCCCATTTGAAAGAAATACCTATACAGAGATTTTCATCGAGAAATCCCTGTTCACACACACAAACACACACACACACACCCCATGGTTTATTTCCTTCTGGAAACGTCTACTAAAGGTCTTCTCTGCATGAGGAGATACTTGTTCCCGTGGCACATGTAAGGATGTTCAGGTCATACATTCTGACAAGGAAGAGGCCTCCTATGCACACCACAAAGAGCAAGCGAATGTGTGCCAGGGCCCACAAAGCCAGCACAGGCAGTTCAGAGTAAGTAAGTAGCTCGGAGTAGAATCGTCCCAGATGGCGGCCATGCAGAAGGCAGCCCTGAGAAGCTGTTCACCATCAGACAGGCGGCCAGGACCTGGTGGAGCCACATCACGTGCTCTCTGACAGAACAGTTCAGAGAACATTCCAACCAAAATCCCTATTCAGATTGGTCAGCCTGATTTGAAAACACAGCTGCTCAAAGGAGGTAAACAGAGCTTTGAATTCCAGCCATCACACCTCCTCGTGGACAGACCATGTCTGCCCAGCCCCACCCCACATCCTGTGCAGAGTCCGAATTCCTCTGCTACCCAATGAAGAGGCAATGTGGCAAGACGTGAGTTAGCTGTCTCACACCACTGCAGCGCCTTGTGACAGAAAATGAAACACTTCCCATTTTTCTTACAGTGAAGCACTAGCTCCTCTCCCTCGTGTGTCTCTCCCACCAGCCCAAGACGTGCTGGCGGGGAGGGCAATGCATGTTTACTTCCACACCACGCATCACTCATGTGCTCACAGGATGCTTGCCTAATGAACGCCCAGTGGGCATGGAGTGATTCTGTCACCGCCTCCACGTAACCCTGCCACCCAGCACCAAGTTCTCATCGCTCTGTAGAGACGCGTTTCTCCTCCAAGTGAATTCCATTACTCAGGTTGGATAGAATCCCTGTCATTCATGGGGGCATATAATCTGCATATCTTTACTGATGGTTATAACGGTCCCTTATCTGGAACCGGATGGATACAGGAAGAGAAGTGTTACCCAGGCAACGGAGCTGCTTTGTTTGAATGGCTTTCTTTATTATCACAATGGAAGTTAAAAGATACAATGTTGTGTGAATTACTGAGTTCACGTAAAAAAGTGTAACGATAAAGAGAATGAGGAAAAAACTACCACTTTTAAGTGCAAGAACATTACTGGACTTCTTTCATAGTTGTTTGGATTGTATAATCCATTTATGTTCATTAAAAATTATTAACATCCTTGAATAAATTCAGGAGTTTATCACAGTACACATACTCAGTCTGTCTATTTTTTAATTTATTTTCCATGTCTCTTTTTGAAATGTGAGCATCTTGAAAAGAGAAGCCTTGCTGATCTTGTTCACAGAGGTTAACTCCTATTCTAGGAATTCAGAAAACACAAAATAACAGGGAAATAAAATTTAAGACTGTCTGCCACTAGGTAGCATAGAGGTCCTTTTGTCCCATAAAAACAAATTTTACATTTGTAACTGCAGTATTTCATATAAAAATAACAAACTTTTAAGAAATACTTATCTTTTTTATTTTTAAAAATGATTTATTTTTTAATTTTAATTGGAGGCTAATTACTTTACAATATTGTGGTGGTTTTTGCCATACATTGACATGAATCAGCCACGGGCGTACATATGTTCCCCATCCAGACCCTCCCTCCCACCTCCCTCCCCATCCCATCCCTCAGGGTCATCCCAGTGCACCAGCCCTGAGCATCCTGTCTCATGCATCAAACCTGGATTGGCTATCTATTTCACATATGATAGTATACATGTTTTCAATGCTATTCTCTCAAATCATCCCACCCCTGCCTTCTCCAACAGAGTCCAACAGTCTGTTCTTTACATCTGTGTTTCTTTCGCTATCTCACATATCGGGTCAACATTACCATCTTTCTAAATTCCATATATATGTGTTAATATACTGTATTGGTTTTTTTCTATCTGACTTACTTTGCCCTGTATAATAGGCTCCAGGAGACAGAATCTCCCCACTCATTTCATTGATAATTATCTTGTTTTTGTTAGAATTCTCTTGAAAAGTATTAATGCAGGGCTGTTCTGAAATCAAACTGCTTGGCCTGGCATTCCAGCTGAGTCTGATGACTCTCAGCTAATTGGTGGAATGGAGTCAAAGACCAGTGGCTCCACAGTGATGCTCTCAGAATGGAGAGAGGCAACAGACATGGGGTTCGCGCAGAGCGTGGCACAAGGTGAGTACCCAGTGCATAATCACAGGGAGAATGTGAAATATAATATGTCTTTGATAATAAAAGTCTTACAGAATCAGTTCAAATGTCAGGAGCAAAAGTTTTCATTTTTATAGAGTGTGCATATGGTACAGAGTAAAAACAAATTATTTAAACATTTTCTTATAAAGTCAAACAGATTTCTTACAACCCCCCTGGTGTTATATCCTCCTTAGTTATGAAACTTATCTGAATATCATCATGTCATAATAATTTTAAAAATCCATTGTGCATAGCTTAAGACAAAATGCTTTGTCCTGCCTGCATTACGTGTTTGGTGTCTGACTTTTTCGCACCCTATTTCTGCTCTTATGGTTAAGTAACATTGATTCTAGGCTTGAAAGAAGCAATCGTATATTAATAGTATCAGTGCCTGGGTTACAGTCATCACAGGGTCTTTACATGACACATAGCATCTGGAAAGGTCCATGACTTGGCTAAGAGCAAAGTTAATTAGTGACTATGTACAATTAAGATCAGCTTCTAATCTGCTTCCTTCTTATCCTGCTGCTTTCAAGAGCTACAGTACCATGAAACTAATCCTTGTTACACAACTGTTGATGTTAATACCTCTCTCCTTTGAGCTACTGAAGAGTCTTAAGTGCCATAAATCAAATCACATCCAAGTCTGTTTAACAATGAAAGGGGTTATCATTAACTTATTTCCTTTTGGTTTTCAGATTAATTAGATTGATTGTCAACAGATTTATTATTCTCACATTTATGTCATGCCTACATTAATATTTATAGGGATGCTATTTGCAATTTACTTGTAAGATATCTAAGATAGAAAAAAATTGACTGGCAAGGAAAAACACTGTCAGGATAGTTCACTGTGAGAACAGTTTATGCCCAGATCATCCTGGATTGACTTCATTCATTCATTGCCATGTTTGTTGGACAACAGAAAGATGTCTAGTCAAGGTAGAACGGGGATAATGTGAAACAGAAAGAAATGGAAAGCCCTTCACTTGAAGGGAGTAAATCTCACTTGTAGACACACCTCAAGGTACACTGTGTAGCTGGCTGGGCTATCAGCACCCAGACTCAAGGAAACCAGATATCCTGTTCCTGGTCTAACACATTAGTAAATGTGTTACACTGACATTAAATTATGTGTCTATACACTAAAATGCATCCACTACACTCTTTTTCCAGGGAAATNATGGAAAGCCCTTCACTTGAAGGGAGTAAATCTCACTTGTAGACACACCTCAAGGTACACTGTGTAGCTGGCTGGGCTATCAGCACCCAGACTCAAGGAAACCAGATATCCTGTTCCTGGTCTAACACATTAGTAAATGTGTTACACTGACATTAAATTATGTGTCTATACACTAAAATGCATCCACTACACTCTTTTTCCAGGGAAATCATTATGTATTTTTCATAACCTTATAAAACTGAAAGGTTTCTAAGGTTGGAATGCCCTGTACAGAGCTCATCAATAAGAACAGAATTATTAAGTTTAAATATTATATATTTGTTACAAGAATTACACTGGCATTACCAAACTACGTTTAGTCATTCTTTATCCATTCCTTTTATAATTTATTTTTTAAACTTGAAGCTTTAAATCATTTTTCACTACAAATATAACCAGATTTTTATCACATATATATGTGTGCTTTTTAAGATACTTCAAAGTGCGTGGCAAAGTAGTACAATGAAATTCTACATTAACTCTATAATAACCCTTTCCCTCTGGTCCTAAAAAGCACTAGGAATGTTTAATCAAACAGTAGACAATTTCAATTTTTGCTATATGACTTCCTGCACATAAAGTCAAACCATACATTAAAACAACATAAACTTTGCTATTTTAAAAACAGTCTCCTGGTTTCAACTCTGATGAGCAAAGAACTTGGAAGTTGTCCCTCTCACATTCTCAACAAGAAAAGTTCTGCACAAATGGAAGATCAACCACTTTTATTGAATGCCTCAGAGAACTGAGGCCTCAGAATAAATTGTCGCGGGGACATCTGGCGAGATGACATGAACAGAGAAGGAGCTGAGATCAACTTATCTGCAGGAGAGATGGCAGGAGCCTTCACCTGGACTATGCTGGAGAAAGCCAACAGCGTGCAAGAACAGATGCATGATGTAAGCAGAGAAAAAGTCACAAAGATGCAAAAGGAAACGCTAGAACCAAAACCCTAAAACAGAAATGAAGAGGCATCAGTGTCTCATCAAAAGCCTAGACATGCCAAAGAAAGAAGCGAGCTTGAAAACTTGTCAGCAGAAACTTCCCAAACTAAAATACAAAGGAAACGATACTAAGCACAAAAAGAAGAACTAAAGTCCTGCAAACCTTGCATGAGGCCGGAGGTGGGGGAGGGGAGATTAAAGTCCAATATTACATTAAAAATGGGCTACAAGCCCATTAAGGATGCTCCTCTTGTGAGTTCCCTCTTTCTTGTTGCAGTTTTGAGCCATGATCCATTTCTTAAGGGCGTGGCTGGAAATGAACTCAGCTAAACAGCACCCATTCTTTAGACCCTTCAAGAGGAAGTAAAGCATTCAATCCAATGAGTCACAATACACATCTTAGAAAATCTACAAGAAAGAAGAAAAAACTGTAACCTGAGTGATACTATTTTCCTCCAAATTCACAGTTGTACCAGTCATTCTAAATTCTATTCACAACTATTATCCACTTATTTTCAATTTTGAAGGGAAAAAGAAAAAATGTAGCTACTTAAGTAGCAGATGATTAGCACAGGATTATAGCAAAATATCACATAAATTTGGGGGAATGATACTGAAAGGAGAAAACCTTATGCTCCAATATTTATTGTCGGACATTGAACTTATGCCTTTAAGGTGTATGTTACCTGTTTTAAACCTCTAGTCTCTCTCTGAAGAAGGAGTTGATACATTGTTTCCATCTTCCTTTCTTCCTGAAGTATTCTCATCAGTATAACTTCAAGGTAGTCCACTGTGTTGGAGAAAGTTCTAAGGCTTAAGATGAAAAGTCACACAGATGATGAATGAGGAAGCTGCTTATAAAGGTGAGCCGTCCTCTGATTCAGGAGAAAGAATAATGTGTTACAAACCTTGTCCACAGTAGTACCACATGAAAAATAAAGTGGACATATTTACTAATACAAATGTGACCCTCTGGTACTTGGGGGTTGTGGGTGTATTTTTTTCCTTCCTCCAAGTTGCCTCAGATATCACTCACACAAAGTTTATATGTAACACTTCAGGGATCCGCCTCCTTCCTTCCTAAGAAACCTGTTTGGTCTTCATTTCTCTCAAGCTTGACATTGCTTTTATCAGTTGAGTTCTTGTGTCCAATGCTTTCATTTCATGTTTTAGATGCTTGCCCTTCTGACGACTGCATATGGACTTGAAACTTGAGTAGGGAATCCACGGTTTAGGGAGTATATAATTCAAAAGACCCCAGATGAAACAGGCCAGATTTTGAGAGAGAGCAGAGATCCACAGTTGTTCAGAAACTTTCTGGAAAGTCTCTGCTTGCTAAGTTTCACACATTTTAACCCAAGTCTAGGGGCTAAGCTTCATGTGTTAATGCTGTAAATTAAAGAACCAAGTGTTCTTCTGTGATCACTTACTTTCTCTACAAGTCAAGTCATTATGACCTTGGATTTTCCAGTACCACAGTCATGAGGCGGTTTGGATGTGTTAGCAGAGGATTGGCAGTTAGTTTAGTGGTTAAGTGAAGGGGTTTCAAAGCTAAGCTGCCTGAGTCAATGCCTATTTCCAACACTCAGTCATTGTGACCCTGGGCAAATTATTCTCATTTGTGGTGAATTAGATTTCTTACTGTAAAGTGGATATATTAATGGGCCTTGTCTGACAGGTGGCTTGAGGATTCAGTCAATCAGGGTATTCAAGTGCCTGTCCAGCCCCTGCCAGGCAGTAGGCCTCCTGAAGACCAGAAATTCGTGCTGACTTAAACGCCACCTGCTATGCTAACACAGCCACACGGACAGTGAGGTAGGTATTTGTGTCACTCAGACCTTGAAAAGCAAGGTCATGTTATTGGGGAATGGTAAACCTAAATGCAAGAGTGGGACTAACTGTCTCTCACCTTATTACTCACCTGATCTCTTTTGCTAAAATCTACCACAACAAAACAGATTCCGCTGATCATTTTTCTTTACCCAGGTAATTCAGTTCAGCATCAAAGGTCCCCACAAATGCAAGTGACATGAAACTGAAGTCACACTTGAGGAGTCAGGAAGTCTATGCAGCCTTGCATCCTTACCGTAACTGTCGCAGCATGCAGAAGACTTGGAATGACCCAGTCCCTGCATTCACCATGGGTCCCAGGTGGGCCTGCACACAGCCTGGACATCTGCCAGCCTGTACTCGTATCCTCAGGCTGCTCAGTATCTGCGGCCACAAACAGGTCTCGTCCTCTTGGCCCAAACCTCCCAAAGGCTGCTCACCCAGATCATGGGCTTTAACCTTGTTTAGTTGATTTGCTTTCCGGGAGCACATTAGAAGTTTTGTCATCTTCCATTTTGTTTCAACTGTTTTGTCTAATTAAGTAAAAATAAAAATTTTAAACACTGAAAGGGGAAAAAAAAAAAAGCTTCTAATGAATAGTAGAAATTCTCTTCCCAAGAAAGTAAGTCCTAAACCCAAGCATGACCAAGTCTCCCAGGTTTTGACTTCACGAGTGAGCTGGCCCTAACATAATCCACAATAAATTTCTCTACTAAGCATTTCACATGAACCTTAAAAAAAAAAGAAAATAATTTTCCCCCAGGGTCACAGTGATTGAGTATTGGAAATAGACATTAACTCAAGCAGTTAGGCTTTGAAATCCCCTCATTTTTCTATTACTACTATATTGTTTATTTTCTGCTAAAAGATGTAAACCTATAAAAGATGCAAATCAAAATCACAATGAGATACTACTTTATACCTGGTAGGATGGCTATCATCAAAAGACAGACAGTAAAACAACCACCGCTGAAGATGTGGGAAAACTGGATTCTCAGTTCATTGGTGTGAATGTACAATGGTTTAGCCACTTCGGAAAGTAGTTTGGCAGGTCCTTAAATGCTGAACACTGAGATACCATATGATCCAGCAATTCCCACCCTATGTATATACCCAAGAAAAATGGAAAGGTACCTCCACACAAAAACTTATACACAAATGTTCACAGCAGCATCAGGCATCATAACCAAGCGGTGGAAGGGGCCCAAATGCCCACGAGTTGATGAATNAGGGATCGAACGCTGGCAGGTGCATTCTTTACCATTAGCACCATCTGGGAAGCTCCACTAGTCATTAAGAAAATGCAAATCAAAATCACAATGAGATACTACTTTATACCTGGTAGGATGGCTATCATCAAAAGACAGACCGTAAAACAACCACCGGTGAAGATGTGGGAAAACTGGATTCTCAGTTCGTTGGTGGGAATGTACAATGGTTTAGCCACTTCGGAAAGTAGTTTGCCAGGTCCTTAAAATGCTGAACACTGAGATACCAAATGATCCAGCAATTCCCACCCTATGTATATACCCAAGAAAAATGGAAAGGTACCTCCACACGAAAACTTGTACACAGATGTTCACAGCAGCATCAGGCATCATAACCAAGCGGTGGAAGGGGCCCAAATGCCCACGAGTTGATGAATGGATAAACAAAAGGTAGTATGTCCATACAGTGGAATGCTTCTTGGCCATAAGAAGGAACAAAACACTGACATGTGCTACGACACAGATGGATGAACTTGGAAAAATATCATGTGTGAAAGACGTCAGGCACAAAAGGCCACATATTATATGATTCCATGTAGGGAAAATGTCTAGAATAAGAAAATTTACAGAGACAGAAAGTAGATTCATGGCTGCTTAGGGCTAGCAGGGTGGTGAGGGGAATGACTGCTAAGGGGCATGAGGTTTCTTTCGGGGTGATGAAAATTTCCTGGAATGAGATAATAGAGATGTTTGCATAACTCTGTGAATATACTAAAAACCAGTAAACTGTATATCCTAAAGCAGTGATGGTATGTGAGTTATATATCATAAGGTTTTAATTTAAAAATCGTACCCATTCATTTAGCGGGCTTTGCAAGTGGGGTAGTAGTAAAGAATCTGCCTGCCAAGGCAGGAGGCACAAGAGACTCGGGCTCAATCCCTGGGTTGTGAAGATGCCATGGAGAAGGAAATGGCAACCTGCTCCAGTATTCTTGCCTGAAAATCCCTGACTGAGGAGCCTGTGGACTACCGTCCACAGGATCACAAAAAAGTCAGGCTGGACTGAGGTCACATGCACACAGGCGCGCACACACACACACACATCTATTCATTTAGTGAAACTTTACTGAGCATCCGTTCACCACACAGTCCCACAGGGTACACACAGGTAAGATCCTTGAATAGCTTAAAGGTGCCATACTGCCTAGTGAAAGAATGCTGAGTCACTTCTGAGGTTTTATTCTTCCCCATGTCACTGAACTTACCTGGCCCCTAAGTGCCATTTTTTTCCCCATCATTAACCAACCAGGAGGCAGAGAAGGAGGGAAGTTTTCTTCCTCTTGAATAGCGAAGGCAAACCTCAGGTCCCACCAGGGAGCCATGGACAAGAAAGCTTACCGGGAAGAGACTAAACACTCAGGAGACTGGCTCCTGATCAGCCAGTCTATCTTCCTGGAGGGCACCCTTTATTTGTGTCTGGCTCCCTCAAAGACGCACACGTTTCTTACCGTGAGCTTGGTCAGGGGACAGGAAAATGGAAAGAGCACGAGGCTAGGGCTCTGTAAGCACAGATTTTTTTTTTTTTTTAATCCCAACTCCATTACTTACTAGTTTACAGACTTAGACAAGTCATTAAAGCCTCCCTGTGCTTGTTTCCCCACCTATAATATGGGAACGCAAATACTTGCCTAGACTATCTCAAAAAGATAACAGACCAAGAACACTACAAACTCCTATCACAGGGCAGAAATACAAGGCAGAGCCATCATTATGGCACTAAAACCTCCATGCTTCTTTCTGCATCAGTTGTGTTCTCTCCTACTTTAAAAACTGACTTCTTCTCCTGACTCTAATCTTTCCTTTAATCCTGTCACACATCTCCCCTCCTGCCTCTCCCCCGGCTGACTCTAGATGTACCCCAGACTCTACCTGGTAAAAAGGAACTCAAAGGCCTGTTAATGGAGACTAATGGGCTACACTTTTTCCTCTTCTTTCTGACTAAATTTCATAAAAGAACTGACCAGACTATATCACCCTTTCCTCACCTCCTCTTCCCCCTTAAACTCATTCCAAACTGGCTCCTCCCCCATTCCCAAGGCCATGAAAAGCCTCCTAGTTACTAAATCCAGACCCTTCTCTATCCTCTCCACCCTTTGCCCCCTGGGAGCACTTGGCCACTGCCCCCCCTCCCATTTCTGAGATTCCACACTGCCCTAGCTGTTGCTCTCCTGCCGCTCCCCACCAGTCTCCTGTGTGGGATCCTCTTCCTCTGCCTCCCTTTTGAAGCAGTGCCCCTCAGGGTTCTGTCCAAGGCTCTCCTCTCACTCTATACCCTGTCGCTGGACCTGAACCTCCCACTTCCACTATTCTGTCCAGACACTGATGACCACAGCCCCGCGCACCTTCCTGACCTCCAGGCCTGTGTAACCAGCTGCTGGCCTGCTTAACACCTTCCCTGTGATCACCTACAGGCACTTCAAACTCATCATGCCCAAAAGGGACTCCTTCCCTCAATCACACTCTTACTCTGGAGTTCCCCTTTTCACTGAAGAGTGCCACCCAGGGATTTTTCCTGTGGATCAGTGGTTAAGAACCCGCCTTCCAATGCAGGAGATGCAGGCTCCACCCCTGGTTTCCTTGGTCTCAGAACTAAGATCCCATGTGCCTTGAGGCAACTAAGCCTGCAGGCTACAACTCAAGAGTCCCTGGGCCAAAGACACTGCATGCTGCCACTAAGACCCTACTCAGTACCACCCAGCAGCTCAAGCCAAGAATAAGATTGCCCTCTGTGCCTCAACTCTCCTTCACAAAACCAACCACTCAGTCTTCATCTTTCTCCATCTCCACTGTCACTTCCCTAGTAGATGCTACCCTCACCTCCTGCCCACATTACTGCGGTGGGCTCCTAGTTTGTCTTCTCTCTCTCTATTCTTTCATTCTTTCAATGTGAAGGTCCACACTGCAGTTGGGGTGATCTTGTTGTTTTTTAAAAGCATATCTGACCATGTCACTCTCTACTTGTCTTGCAGTGGTCCTGCACTCTCCTCAGGATAAAGTCCAAACCCCTAACAAGGAAGATTACATGGTTCCCGAGCCCTAGCTCCCTGCCTACTCTCCTGTATCATCTAATTAATTGTTCTAAAGTCTCAGCGCCTCCCTGGTGGCTCAGCAGGAAAGAATCCACCTGTAGTGCAGGAGATCTGGGTTCGATCTCTGGTTTGAGAGGATCCCCTGGAGGAGGAAATGACAACCCACTCCAGTATTCTTGCTTGGAGAATCCCATGGGCAGGGGAGCCGGGTGGGCTACAGTCCATGAGGTTGCAAAGAGGTGGACACGAATGAATGACTAAGACCACCCGCCTCTCTTTAGACTACATACAGCTCTTCTCAGCTCCTGCCACTCCAGGCCCTTCCTTGCCTTCTGTCTTCAGTATACACTGTTCCCTCTGCCTGGACTTTCCCTCACTCAAGCCTGGCTCTCATTTTCAGGCCTCAATTAAAGGTCACTTCCTCCAGCATAGCTTCTTGATGGTCTCCCATGTGCCTCAACTGATATCACCAAAGAGTTCAGGGTGGTATTATACAACTCCTGTTCCCTCATGCCTCCCCAGAGGGCAGGGTAAGCAACTTATGCATTTTGAATCCTAGTGCCTTGAGGGGCACCAGCCAGTGAAGACTTCTTAAATGGACCAATGCCACTATTTGAGGGATAGCACGAGTATTCCGAAACCTCAGACCCTGTTTCTGTGAACACACTCAAGTCCTAGTGGCTTTTTGCCCCCATCCCTAGGGCTCTGAGGAGAAAAGGGTCTGCGGTTCTAGCCTCATACAAGGTCCCATTCACAAAGCTATTTACTACACTCTCTCCAGCCACCTCCCCCCAGAACAACAGTGGCCTTTCTCTGCAGCAGCAGTCTCTTGGAGGAAAGCTTCTGAGGGCTGTGCTCTGGGAAATGAATGGGGCCAGCCTGGGGCAGGCAGGACAATGGCAGGGCAGGCCAGTGCCGTCAGACCCCTGCAGGCAACAGCAGCTCTGAAATCAGGCAGCCAGTAGGGAAATCCCCTGAGAGCTGGGAGAAGCTGGAGGCAAACAACCTCAAGGCTGCTCTGGCCCTAAAAGAAATACCAAATGCCCAGGACCTCGGGCCCAATAAGAACATGGAATTCTCGGTCTCCAGGCCTCGCAGTGATGTTTCGAGTTGAGTGTGTGCTGGTCGCTCAGTCATGTCCAACTCTTCAAGATCCCGTGGACTGTAGCCCGCCAGGCTCCTCTGCCCATGGGGTTCTCCAGGCAAGAATACTGGAGTGGGTTGCCATTTCCTTTTTCAGGGGATCTTCCAGACCCAGAAATCCAACCTGAGACTCCTGTGTCTCCTGCATTGGCAGACTAATTATTATTATTATTTTTTTTGCCCACTGAGACCCCCTGGGAAGCCATGTTTAGTACTGCTTTCTTGAAATCCCTTGGGTAGGCATGGAGAGAACTGAAAATGTCAAGAATGAACTACAGTTCAAGTCAGGTAACTGCAGGGAGGAATACAACTCATAAAGAGAACTCTACTGGGCACTAGAAGATAATCTAGAAAAATGAAAAAATGAAGAGACATTGCTTCTGAACCCCAAGAGACAGGATAGGACACAATACGCAACATAAATCATGCAAAGAATGGAAAAGCCCCCGATATTTATTTATAATAGTAGACCATGTGCTAGCGATTCTGCTAGAACTTGACGTAAAGTATTTTATGTCAACATATGAAAGGTGTTTAAGAGGGGCTTTCCTGGTGGTACAAGGTTTAGGAATCCACTTGCCAAGGCAGGGGGCCCAGGTTCTGTTCCTGCTCCGTGAAGATTCCACAGGCCCTGGGGCAACTAAGCCGGACACCGCAACTACTGAGTCTGTGTGGCCTACAGCAAGTGCTTTGCAGCAAGAGAAGCCACGGCAAAGAGAAGCCTGTGCTCCACAAATAGAGAGTAGCTCCTGCTCACCACGACGAGGGAAAGCCCATGCGCACCAATGAAGGCCAGGTGCAGCCAAAAATAAATAACTTTTAAAAAGGGTAGGAAAAGTCGACTTGCTATATGGATGTGCAAAAGGAATGTTGAGTAATATAAATGTACTATAAGAGTTTGATGATGTTAACCAGAAAAGGCCTCCTTGAAGAAACTAAGGTTAAGGAGAGTTGGGAAGAGAAAGCTAAGATGCATATAAAGCCGTGGAAAGAGCGATGGGGTCTGGGAAACAGGCTGGCCTACCCGAAGAGGGATCGTAGGGGCCAGTAACAAGACCTACAGTTAGTGAGATGCGGGCTGAAGTGAAGAAAGCATGGATCCTAAGTTGCGGAGTTTGGGCTGGAAAGGAAAGACACTGAACAAAAGTTTCCAGCACACACACACACACACACACACACACACACACACACACAAAAGGATCTCCTTGGGACAGAACCTTCTGCATCTGAGTTTTAACTAGTACTTAGTCCTGTGTTTGTTCTGTATGTTCCCAGAGCCATGCCTGTCAGTCCTGTTTAGAATCAGCAGAGGTCTCAGCACCTAAGCACAGGTCTTCCGGTGGCAACCGAGGAGAGTTCAGACCAATCTGGGGTCCTTGCCAAACCAAATGCCTCAACAGCACTAACCATATGTTTGGCACTATAGAATTCACCAAACGCTTTTACACAAATTGTCCTGATCTCACAGCCAGTTAGCGGCTGAGCTAGGGCTCACACAAAGCTCTTCTAGCTTCAAGTCCTGTCCTCTCTATAATCATGCTACTAGGGTGGTTTCTGCAGAGAGAGCCCTTGAGCCCTGGAGTTGGTCTGCTGTGAGTGGGGTATGATTAATTAATCAGGATTTCAAATACATGTTAATCTCCTCAAATCATGACCCATTTCCTAAGGGAATCTCAAAGAACTGACTCCCTTCTCTCCCTTCCTTTAGAAGAACTCTTACAACTATTTGGTAAATAAATAAATAATACTATTTGGTAGAAACAGCCTAACCTAAAGGCCTTAGCAAGATAAGTATCATTTGATATGCTGTGTTCAGTGAATTGCCGGGTACCCATGGGAGGTGGAATGACTTTTAATAATGGTCTTATTCTCTTGAGCAATAGCACTACCCTTCTAGTCAGCCAGTCTCCAAAACTTCGGAACCAAATCCGGTTCAGCCTTAACAACCATACCTTGTTGATTTTCCTTCCAAAATGTCTTTCAAATCCTGCCCCTCTTCTTTGCTCTCACATTATCTTTTGCTATCTTCTCATTTACATAATAGCAGAATTCTTTTTTTAAACATTCTTTTTATCACCATATATTACACAAACCTCACTGGTTCTCATTTCTACCACATCAATCTGACTATCTTTATCCCCACACCACCCTCCCCCCATACTTGTCTTGACAATCTAACTTCTCTCTGCTCTACAAAGACCAACACTCTTGCCATCCTGAGGCCACCTTCATGCTTGATTCTATACCAGAACTTTGCTTTTGTTGTTCCCTTTGTCTGAAACAGCCTCCTCTCTTTCTTTGACTTAAATAATATCTAACGACCCCTCCCCTGGCTGTTCTCATTAGCACCAACTTTTTCCTTGTCTCTAAATGTACCTTTTTGGTATACATCAAGATTCAGCAATGATGTACTATCTTTTTATTGTTCCCTGTTGCTTCATTAATTACATTTCCCAACAAGAATGCAAGCTCCACATTCTTGCAAATTATCTACCAGAACACCAAGCACTGAGCTGAGCATGGAGCTATTTGATAACTGTCTGCCATCCAACTGACTGACTCTAAGTGCCTCTGATCACAGGTCAGCATCTGGAAGGCTGTCAGATTGGTCCTGTTTCCTCCGTGATTTGATGCCAGGCCACGACTGGTGACTACAGATCTCACTGCACCATTTTATGGCAGCTTTAAATGCTGGAGGAGAAAGTGCTGAAAATCAAGACTGAATGAAGCCACTTCCCTCTGCACTTCTCGAAGCTCGTTCTCACACAGCCACATCTTAGTTTGCTATCCTTCGGAAAAGAGGAGAATCTTGAAGAAGTCATTAAAGATGACAGAGGGATACAGGGACTTTAGGGCCTGTGCTGAAATCAGAAGTAAAAGGCAGGCAGATGGGCTTATATTATAGCAAAGGAGGAAATCCCCTAGTGGTCCAGTGGTTAGGACTTGGCGCTTTTACTGTCAGAGCTGGGTTCAACCCCTGGTTGGGGAACTAATATCCTGCAAGCCATGCAGCTCAGCCAAAAAAAAAAAAAAAAAAATGTACTGAAGGAAAATTTGGTAATCAAAAGAATGCTCAACTATTCAACTCATGGAACCACAGGGGATCAGTGAAAATGGGAGCCCCTCAACCTTCTGAACCACCTCAAGAGATAGCCTATTTGGAGTCAAGAGTAAAGAAGAGGATCCCTTAAGACTTAAGACTTCTGTGATTTTCCCCTCAACTCTGTTCATTTGCTCCAGGGCCACAAATCCAGCTGTTTTTCCAGGCCTTGAAAATGTCTTCCAAATCCAACTCCCAAATTTGTTGGGGGCCACAGCTTTCCTGGTCCCTCCTTACATTTCTACATCACTGTACTTCTTCCATTTCCCCTCCCATTTCATCAGACCAGTCTGTTCTGTTTTTTTTTTTTCAAACTTTCATTTTTCACTGGTTTTCAGGAAGGCAGATAGGGTTCCTGAAAAAAAGTCCTGGCTCACTGAAAGAAAGGGCACAGGCATTACGTTTTCAGAGGCTCAAAGAACATAACAGCTTGCTTGCTTGCTAAGTCGCTTCAGTCGTGTCCTACTCTGTGCAACCCCATAGACGGCAGCCCACCAGGCTCCCCTGTCCCTGGGATTCTCCAGGCAAGAATACTGGAGTGGGTTGCCATTTCCTTCTCCAATGCATGCAAGTGAAAAGTGAAAGTGAAGTCGCTCAGTTGTGTCCAACTCTTCATGATCCCTTGGACTGCGGCCCACCAGGCTCCTCTGTCCGTGGGATTTTCCACGCAAGAGTACTGGAGTAGGGTGCCATCGCCTTCTCCGGAACATAACAGCTAGATGGAAATCAAATCGGAGAGGCTGGCTACCCTAATTTACTCATCTGTTTACTCAGATGCTGGGGGGGGTGGTCTTCCCTCAGAACTCCATGTCTCCTTTCACAAGAGATCTAACACAACTTTTCATAAAGTAAGGAATACTTTTTTCTCTTGAAACCAGAACCTGTAACTTTCTGCAGTCCTGCTTCCCTCCATGGAGCAAAGGAGTGACCTTGGAGGCCACAAGCAGGTTTCCACTTGAGTCTCTTCCCAAGGACTGCGACTGAGAAAAGTAGAATGCACAGCCCATGGTGAAACGGGTTTCCAAGCCACAGGATAAATCTTGAAATTAAGTTTTAAAAATAATAAACCAATAAAATGGGTTTTTAAAGGTAGTGCCACTATGAAGATGTGAAGCAGATTCAGTCAGTATAGATTAAAACCAGTCCTCTTACGGTTCATGGAACTTCAGCGTTAACAAAACACTTTCACATACAGTGGAGGCCCAGATCTTTAAAGCAGTAAAGGACACTATCCAAAAGTTTCCAAACTCTATTCCGTGGAGGTTACAAGCTTCCAGAACTCCTTTGTCTTTGTACCAATTTGGGGACCAGCCATGTGACCTTCACAGAATCATTTTTATTTCTGACGAACTCATTGTCATTAAACTTTTCACATTTTTTGGTCTACTCTCCTAAACACAATGAAAGGGACTCTGACAATATTTTGACTATTAAAAAAAAAAAAAAAAACTAAATGACTTTGTTCATCAAAGGGTGCTCTTTCAGAAATGTTTCTGAGTATGTGAAGGTAAGCTTAGACTGCTCCTGTTCATAATGGGGATTAATCACCAAATGTTTCATGTGCAAATCCATTGCCATCTCTAATCTCACGCCTGGAGAGCACCAGGGTACATTTTGGAGAAGACTCAGCATTTCAGGGGACTTATTATTTGGAGCTCTGGATCCCTGTCATTGTTCTGGGAGTGAAGTCACTCAGTCGTGTCTGACTCTTTGCAACCCCATGGACTGTAGCCTACCAGGCTCCTCTGTCCATGGGATTTTTCCAGGCAAGAGTACTGGAGTGGGTTGCCATTTCCTTCTCCTGGGAACCTTCCCAACCCAGGGATCAAACCCGGTTCTCTTGCATTGCACTTTATCGTCTGAGCCACCAGGGAAGCTATTGTTCTGGGAGGCCAGCATCTAAATTAGGTAGAAACTCAGCTGTATGTCTTGTTTCCAGGGCTCAACAAGAACCTGAAGTGGGAGCAGGGAGCCTGAGGTGGAAAGGGTTTTCCCCCACCTCCCCCTCAGCCTAGGCCACCAGCTTTTCTTCTCTACAAACATTCCTCAGCCTGAAGCTTCTCCCTCCTCCTCCATACACCTCACTCCAGATTTTGCCTCCTCTGGAAAAAAAAAAAAAAGGCTACATGCTGGGGAAAAGTTACATTCAATCTCAGATCCCTGATAAGGAACAGTTGCTTGGGTCTCGGTTTATTCTGAATTAGGAAAGTCATATGCTTCTAAAACAAGGATCAGCCAGAGATCATAAAACAAATCCTTTCTATCCCCATCTAAGGAAGCCAAGGTAGCTCAAGCCTCTCCCATTCATCAAAATTCCTGGGAAGGAGATTCAATAACCTTCCCCTTCTCATATTCTATCATCACCCAACCCTGACCATTGGAAAAGTATGCCTTCTTTCTAACCTCATGTACTTCTGCAACAAAAAAGCCTGTTCGCTACGGTTAAATTCTTCAAAACAATGGAAAGATTTCTCGGTCACTCTTAATTTGTTGTGGGCCAGTTCAGAAAGTCATCCCCAAAGCTAAATCAAATCCCTGAGTTTACCGTCTAAAATTTCTAGAGCTTTACAGTTTAGAAAGCAATGTGAAATATTACCTGATTTGATTTGCTCCTTTCAACAGCACCATGAGAAAGATGCAATAAATATTATAACCCTCAAATGACAAGCTATGTGAAAATGTTTGTGACTGGAAAGCATTTCATAAAAATGAGCTATTGTCTTACATATGAGGAAACCAAAGGAGGCATGTGATTTGCCCAAGGTCACACAGTTAAGGGGAATGCCAGGGCTCAAACCAGGAACTCGGCTTAAATCTAGTACTTCTCCACCTGCTCTAGTCCTCACATGAGCTAACTGTCTCTGCACAGAGAAAAGCTGTTTTATGGACGCAAACTCCTAACCCATCTGGCCATCTCAAAAACATTTGCCATGGAGAACTAGGGAAATGGATATACAGGGCATAGCAAAACTCATTATCATTCCTATAAAAATAATTCACTATTATTATCTCTGCTTGCAATATCAAACACATTTTTAGAAACTTTTGAGAAGAACACACTAATGGGCAATAAACTGTCCATGGGCAAAAACTGAAAGGGACATGAATAGCTACGATTCAGGCCATCTTTCAGTAACAACTGATTAACACTGTAAGATCAAGATTAGCTGTGAATACTTCATGTTTCTTTGGAACAAGAGTCACTCCCCAAAAGGGGATTAAAGTCTCTCCACAGCCTTCTGTTCCTTGAGCCACGATCTCTCTTCATAGACGTGGTCCTCCATCACATTGCTTATGTCCTAGAAAATACATCAAGGAAGCCTTCTCTAATTGACCTTACTTTGACTACATTTGAAATTAACACATGAACCTCGAAAAATCTGAAATGGATGAACTTATACGTGCTGACATATTCATTCATTGCAATATTCGTTCATGATAACTATTTAATGAGCATTCATCCAATGGAAGGCACATAGCCAGGCATGCAGGGATATACCTGAGCAAAGAAAACCTAATTCCTGCCTTTACAGAGTTTATAGGAGAGTGCTGCTTTTGTATCTCTCATACCTTTCCTAGTTTCTCAAATTAGACTGCATGCTCTTTGTAAATAAGAACTGCACATTTAAATTTTCTGAAACACTGTTGGAGTACAGTACCTTACACTAGGCTCCCTACACAGCAAATCGATAAACTAAAAGAGAGTCCCTGCCTCAACAGTCTGAAATCCTTCCACTCAATCCCTCCAGTAAAGTATAAAATTATGTAACACTGTGAAATATTTAAAATCCACAGGGGTATGGAACCTGAGATGTCAAAGGATCCAACAGAACAAACCTACTGCTAAGGGGTAAAGATCCAGTGCAGCTGGAAATACCTTTAAGGGGACTCAAGCCCCAGAACTGACCCGCTGATGAGGAAGAGAACTGGGGTGGGAGAGGAAGTGAAGAAGGCTCTCAACGTGCAAAGCTGCACTATCCCAAGTGCAAGGGGGTGCCAAAAAGCATCGTACTCTACTGCCAGAAAGAATAAAACTGCCCCACTCCCATTTCACAGGACTAGTAGACAAATCCCTTGGGCTGGCCAAAAAGTTCTTTCGGGTTTATAAGAGTATAAGGAAAAACTGGAATGACCTTTTTGGCCAACGAAATACTTAGGGTGGGATAACAGTAAGAGCCTCCGGTTTAGAAGACTTGCGTCTGAGTCCAGCTTCTGCCACTAGTCAGGGAAGATGGCACTGGGCTAGCCAGGTATCCTCTCTGAGCCTCAATCACCCCTTCTGTAAAATGGGAATGAAAACCTCTGTCTTGTCTGCCTCACGGTAATACTGGGAGGTTCAAATAGATACATTCCTATGAAAGCACTCAGAAAAACCATGCTATACACACCCCGAGAAGACTGTGAGGGTGTCCAAACTCCCAGAGGAGCATCTCACTCCATCTTCATTAACTCCATCTTTCACCCTCAATATCTGGGTTTCTACCTTCTCACAACTCTGAATTCAAAGGAACAGTTCATTCTCAATCTCAAAAAGGCAAATGTGTTAATTCTCAGATTCCAAGAGGGTAAAAGAGAAGGGCAGCCATGTAACCATTTCAACTCCCTGCCTTGACAAGAGTCAAACTAAATAGAAGCCACAAAAAGGGGAAGAGACGGAGGTTTAAGTAGTCACGTACTCTATCTGTCCTTTGTGGTTGTCTGCCTTCTCTCCACTGCCAAGTCAGGTCCCAGTCTAGGGACTGCTGAACTAATCTAAACGGGGCTCAGAGGCAATACAGAGATTAGTGTTTGGGAGAGAGAGAGATTATATGCATTTCAGGCCACATTCCACTGCCAAAAAGAAATTATCAGCATGGATAATCAAAGGTTAACTGGAGAGGGAGAAAACAACTCATTGCTCCTTTGCAAATATTCTTCCCTATCTCTCCAGTAATTCCCACCCCACCCCCCAGGCCCAGTTCTTTCATGTGCTTGTTCAGTCCTCCAACCACCCACCCATCCAGTTAGGATGTGTGCAGCACCCACAAAACTACCCTCTCTCTAGGTTCTCTAAGGGTTGAAGAGAAGGGGAGAAAGGAAAAGGCAGGTACCTTTCAAAGTTGTAAAATGTAGTGTACTGATGAGGAGGCTGGGCAAACTCTGGGGGAGGGGGACGGGTAGGGGGTGTGGGACATCCTGTGCTCAGACTCTAGCGGCCAGTGCCTCTGCATATCAGGCCTAAGTGCCCAAAACAAATCCTTCCGGCTCTAGGCAGAGGGAAGGCCCATTTTGCAGAGTCAAGCTTATTAAAACAGCTTGGCAGATTAAACCTAGAGCATTAGCTGGTTGGCCGATTTCAATTTAAACCCAGAGCTTGGAGAAGAAATTCTAGGGTTGACCTATGCCATTCTGCAGGCCATTATCAGCCACTGGTAAAATCTAGACCTGCATGGGTGCAAAGTATGTTTCTGTCCCATCATTCAGGCCAAGAACATCCTCCTCATTCTAGAAATGGGATCCACCCCATCACCAAGCCCCATCATTCCACAACAACCAGCCGGTGGAGGCCCACGCCCCTGGCAGGGCCCTTCCCCCCGCAGCTCCAACACCTAAAGCCAGTCCCAGTCACCCTAGGGGTCTCACGTGACCAGGCTTGTGCCCGCCTCCCACCCCTAAGCTGGCAAGTTAGGGACTCAAATTCAGCCTCTGGCCTGGCAAAAGTCAAAGGCGGCTAGAAAGCGTTTCCCTCTCTTTCCCCACTCCTTGCGTCACTGTCTACTGCTTGCATTTAAAAAACACTGATTAAGGAGATTACATTTTGAACATGGACACACACAGAGGGAACATAAACATACATGTCCAGACAGTCCCCAGGGACCCCACCAATACCCACAGCCCACCCAGACCCTTATTTTGCAATCTTTTATCAAAATGCAACACCTTCTTTCCCAGTCTTTCCTTAAGTAAATGTTGAAAAACCACATTATTAGCAAACTTACCTGTCTATACTCTGGGGTAACCTTACACTCATGGTTCCTCGGTGTCTCCACGGTTTCAGAATCCTGTAGTTGTGATGTCTTGATCAGGATTGAATCACTCGCAATTTTTAAAAAGGTGAGAGGAGGGCCTCCCAACTTGAAGACAATCCTTTTTCCTCCAGCTCTCAGGACCCGGGTGACTGAAGCTCCATTCTACTTCTACCAGTTAACATGGTCTCCTTTCTTAGCCCCCCTTTCCCCTCCCCTCTCTTAAAAAAAAAAAAAAAAAAAAGAGAGAGAGAAAAACTATGACCTTCTTAAAAAACAAAAACCCAACCACGAATCTCTTCAAGGTTAGCACTGTGGGCTTTAAAAAAAAAAAAAAGAATCACAGAATGTGCCTTCAAAATATCAATCTTAACTGCAAAATATAGATTAAAAACATCCTTTTAATCCAGTTTTCCCAGCTGTCCTTACGTTGGCAAAAGCCTCAAGCTCCAAAGGGGGAAAAAAATAATTCTCTGGTCTCCAATGCTTAAAACGACAACAACAGATATACTGAGGGACCGAAAAAAAAAAAAAGATGAAAAAATCCAAACTGACACCTGGAAAACAATCTTCCAGCTGATTTGCACAGTAAAAAAATAAATAAAACCATACAATAGTATGTACACAACAGCACTCCTTACAAGTCCAGTGCAACCCTGGGAAATCAAAATTATAAATTTCCTTTAAAAAAAAAAAGCTTTTAGATGAAAAGGTTCTGAAATTTTTAAATGAGCCAATCGCACCAAAAAAAAAAAAAAAAGCACACCTGAATGCAATGCTTTTTACCTTTAAAATGGTAGCAATACCACAAACCAGAGAAAAATCTCTGAAAATATTATCTTCTTTTTTTCCTTTAAACTTGCAGGTTTCTCCACCTACCCCAGCCTGATTCCCAGCCTGGGTTCGGCCTTTTTCTCAAAGACAATTTCCTGAGTTAGTTCTGTTTTGCTCCTCCACATCCAGGCTCCGAAATTTTCTCTTGCCTCAGCCTCCATGAAACGGAGCTTTCGCTTCTTCCCGTTTCCCCTGCTCTCCCTCTCGCCTGGCCAGGAAAACTGCCCCTTATTATTAATAGTTTGGATTATTATTGTGGATTTGAGTTCGGGGTGAGATATTCCTCCACACCAGCCTCCTGGACAATCCGATCGCCTGGCTTCTCTCGCTCGGCCTCTCTTTTTCCTCCCTTTCCGCCCCTCGCCTAACCTCGCAGGCAAGCGCCCACCGCGCCTGGCGCAGGACCGCCGGCGGCCTCCGGCTCCCGGCCCCGCTTGCCCGCTGGCCCCACACCCGACGGCCGCACTCCGGCCTCGGCAGCCGCGAGACTCCGCGCTCGGGCGCAGGCAGGAAAGGCGGCGGCGGCAGGCCGGCACCGGCGGGCGTCCGGCTCCCGGCGTCGCGGCCGCGCTCGCCTCCTTCCGGGCCCCTTCCCCCGCCCCGGCTCGCCGCTCGCTCGGGCGCAGGCCCGGCCGGCCGCCCCCTCCCCGAGCTGCCCTCCCTCCGCCTTCCCCGCGAGCCTTTCTCCTTCCCTCGCTCCGGCGGGGGCGGGGCCGCAGCCTGCCCCTCCTCCCAGCGCTGCCCGCCGGCCTTTCCCCCAACTCACGCCGCGGCAGGGGGCGGGGGTGGGAAGACGGCTGCCCTTCCCTTCTTTGGGTGCTGCGGCCGCGGCTCTCGCCCCGCCGGCCTCTCTCCCGGTCTCCCTGCGCGCCCTGCTCTGCCGCGACCCTTCGCCGCTGGTCCTCGGCCGGTCCCCTCCGCCGCGCCACAGTCTCCGGCCCTGCCCTTCGGTGCGGCCTAATCGATCCCGGGCTTAGCCGGATCCCCGGCTTTTCCCGGCCTAGCTCGCCGGCGACCCCGGCCCGGACCCCGAGAATCACAGCGCCAGTCCCCGCCGCCGTCACCACTGCGGCCACCTACTCGCTGCTTTCCCTTGGGTGCTTTTCCCCTTTTTGCTGCCCTGAGTTCTCAAGACCTGACCTTTGTTTTTTACCTCCCTTGCCACCCTGCTGTGGTGCCCGGCGCTCCTAGGCCCCCTCCTCACGTGGGCCAGTTTTTGCGTGCATGGTCGTCACCTCTGCTCCCCCCTCCCCGCCCCCTGCCACTGCTCACTTGACCTCCACCTCATTTCTCATTTTTCAAACATTTGTCGCGGCCTCCTGCCTTCTGCCTGGGTGCCAGGAGCTCTCTTAACAGTTTTTTCCCTCCTCACTTCTTAGACCCACTGAAGAGACCATTCTGGTCTTGCCGCCCGGATTGTTTGAGCATCTTACTACCAGTCTGGGTAAAGTGTTTTTGAACTCGATGGAAAGTCCTTTCAAGGACAGTTCTATTTTCATAACCTCTCTCATAGAATCACAGTTTCTAAATCTTTCCAAGTAACATGACATTAGTCAGAAGGTCCCAAGCGTTATGATTAAAAATAATTAAGACCAAAGGGAAGCTTTTTAAGTGAACTTTGTCTTTGCGCCTGGGTGAATGCTTTTGTAAAATACCCTGCGGGCGGTGGTGTGTTTGCTTGTGGTCTCTCCCTTCCACACCCCCTTGATTGTTCTGGGGTGAAATACATGTATACACATCCATAACGAGGGAGCTGAGTGACCTCAGCACTCATCACTGTTAGAAGTGATGAGTTTGCAAATAGCAAGAGAAGAAAGAAACTAATAACCTGAATTATACCAGATACAAGTTAGTATGTAAAAAAAAAGACTTGCACCCCATCTCTACCAACCCATAAGCCAGAACCCCCAAAGACAGGTGTTCTGCCGGGAATCAGGCAACACAGTCAAATTGCTACTGACCTTCTTTATTCCCTTCCTATACTACCTGCAGAAACAATGGTCCCAATTGTGTACACTGCCTCTGTAGTGATAGATCAGTGGTCACCAAACATTTTTCTTCCCCTGCTTCCTTAATCTATGTAATATTTTTAAGCAATTATTTACATGTAATTTGTTGTTGTTGTTTAGATCCTAAATTGTGTTCAACTCTTTTGCAACCCATGGAATGTAGACTGCCAGGCTCCTCTGTCCATAGCATTTCCCAGGCAAGAAACCAGTGAGTAGCCATTTCCTTCTTCAGGGGTTCTTCCCAATGCAGGGATTGAACCCACATTTCCTGATTGGCAGGCGGATTCTTTACCTCTGAGCCACCAGGAAGCCCGCATATATTTTATTACATACCTTATAAATCTTGCTCTAGAGTAGAAATATTGAAAGATTATTTAAAATAAAGATGAAGTACATTTTAAAATCGTATTTTTTAGTGAATGTTAATGACTGGAATGAATCATGACTGGGAAAGACACTTGTCAAAGAGGGAGACTCAAGCAGAAGTGCATTCTTGATTGCATTTATTAAATTATGATACTCATCTTCCAGTCCCATTCACCACGATGCAAAGACTTTTGATTGAAATTCAACTAGTAAATTTACAGCTTAAGTCAATCAGTCCTTCTTGGATGATGGGAAGGTTTTACATTTTATATTTTAGCAAATGGGTTCAAACCCCCTTGGAAGTGTCATTTAGATTTTTTAAACAAATTTAAAATTTTGTTTCTTAGTTTTCAAATGTGCAGACAAAAATTTTACTGATGAAACACATTCTTTTTGATAATTAAAAAAATAACAGGGACTTCCCTGGCAGTCCAGTGGTTAAGACTTAAGCTTCCAATGCAGGGAATGTGAGTTTGATCCCTGGTTGGAGAACTAGGATCCCACATGCCACATGGGGTAGCCAAAAATAAATTAAAAAATAGCAATTTTGGAACCATTTCAGTCAGGTTTTCAAAATACTTTCTCTATAAGCATGAGTTTCTTTAGAAAAGCAGTAACATTCTCATTAGTTAATAGACTCTCATCTTCACGTTGAAGGGACAGATTAAGTGGATTTTTGCTGTTTTGTTTTGTTGTTTTGTTTTTGAAAATAAATACTTGATAGTATACTCTTGCCAGCCATTTCTGATAGGATTTTGTAAAATGCTCTGTCAGATAGAACTTGGTAAAATGAAAATGTGTATCCCTGTCTTGTTCAGTATCTCTTTTTAGGCCTCTCTCAGGAGATAACCAATGAATCTCACAGAACAAAAATTTTCATGGTCGTTTTCCCTGTGTTTACTAAAAGTTGTAACATTTGTAGCATTTAAGAGGCTTATTTTTATCCAGCAAATGGCATGGGTTATAAAGAAACTGAATGCCTGAACTGTGTGGCATTATAGCTGGTTCCTGGAAACATCTCACACATTGCAGGTGACAGATGACTTCGGAAGTCGTGATCCTGTGAGAGTGCTAGGACAGTCTGTATATTAAAGAGAAATAATATCTTTGATTAATATGTTATTAATAATTATTCATATAAAGATTAAATAAGAAGTTATTTTTGCTACAGTTAAATGGTACTGTGAATGCACCGAAGTATTTTTCTCTTGTAGAGCAATGGCCTCTCTTTGTCTACTCCACCTTGAAGACTGTGGGGTTGTGGGGAGTGGCCTTAGCAGGATAGAACTCCCTGAAGTTAGCTGGCAGTGTAAGTGAACTGCTAAATCTCAGTTCAGGGGAGGGGGGAAAAAAAATTAGATTGTACCCAAGACAAACCAAGTTTAGGAGTCTGGAAGCAGTTGTTGGGGAATGAAAAGAGCACTAGACTAGGACTCCAAAGAACTGAGTTTGTTCTGGGCTGTATCCCTTTCTAGCTTTGTAACCTGGTGTTTGCAGGTTGTATGGATTAAATAAAGTCAAGCCTAGGCTCTGTAAACCAGGGGTTCCCAACCTCTAGGATCTAATACCTGAAGATCTGAGGTGGAGCTAATGTAATAATAATAGAAATAAAGTGCATGATGAATGTGATACTCTAGAATCATCTGGAAACCATCCCCCTTCTACCCCCAATCTATGGGAAAATTGTCTTCCTCGAAACCAGCCCCTGGTGCCAGAAAGGTTGAGGAACACTGCTATAAACTAAAGTGAGCTGGGCAGGAAAACATGAATAAACTTTTAAAAATATTATCTTAAATTAATAGTTATTTTACCTTTTTCCCAAGAACTCTGTTAATAAATGCACTGTCTCTGCCCAGAACGCTGTGGGATATGTTGGGCATTCCTGTTTTGTTCATTAGTTGTTATGTTAAATTTACTTACACCTCGGAAACTATGGCAGAGAAGGGTTTTAGGTGATTTGCTTGAAATCCCATTAGTCTGATTGTTTAGGCTTGAGTGTATACCTCTTTATTTTTAGGTGTGAGAAGCAAAGAGAAAAAAAACCGCATTTTTTTTTTTTTTTTTAACAGAGAGATTCTAGAAACTTAGTATTTAATTGACTAGCTGAGGGAAAGCTGTGGTGGAGAAACTTGAATGGTTCACAGTGTGAGTTGTAGAGAAGCAACTTTTTCTTGCACAGACATCCTCAGTCCAAACCAAGTGTATCGTCTTAGAAAGATGGACTCAGAAAGACGGATTGCAGTCATTCTCCTTCTGAGATGCTGTTAGGAGACAGGCCCAGCAAATAAAAACATGGTGCTATGGTTTATCGGTGATCTTTTTTATCCCTCTTCAACCTTTATCAGTTGGAAAGATGATGTGCACAGGTTCGCTTAATTAAGCTGTTGTGTAGTCCTAAGGGTGAGAAAATTTTGTGATTTATTTTTAGCTGATTCAGATTTCTCTAGCATATTGCTGGCGAGCCAGAATAACCAACATTGAACTGTTACAGACATCATTCATTGTCACTCAGAACATCCTGATCATTTAACCTGTGGTTGCTGCTGCTGCTAAGTCACTTCAGTTGTGTCCAACTCTGTGCGACCCCATAGACGGCAGCCCACCAGGCTCCCCTGTCCCTTGGATTCTCCAGGCAAGAACACTGGAGTGGGTTGCCATTTCCTTCTCCAATGCATGCAAGTGAAAAGTGAAAGTGAAGTCGCTTAGTCGTGTCCAACTCTTAGTGACCCCATGGACTGCAGCCTACCAGTCTCCTCCGTCCATGGGATTTTCCAGGCAAGAGTACTGGAGTGGGGGTGCCATTGCCTTCTCTGTTTAACCTGTTGAGTTCCCAATAAAATTTTAATGTGAAAAAATAATAGCACCCAAAACATACATAGTGCTTACTGGGTAAATACTCTTCTAAACAAACTGCAAGTGTTAACCACTAGATCATTTCAGCGGCCTTTGGAGGTGGTTATTACTATCATCTTTGTTTTCAGATGGGAAACAGAGGCTCAAGGAGGTAAAAGAACTTGCTCAGGGTCTCAGAGCTGGGGAACCAGGCAGTCTGGCCACAGAGTCTATGCTTAACTGTCAACTGTGCTGCCTGTGTGCCGCAGGCGTTGGTGAAAACCAAACAAACAAAAAGCAAGGAACGACACACAGGCAAAACCTTATCAGAAAGAAGAAGAGCAGGGCATATTGAGGAGACACTGGGGAGCGTGGAGCCAGAAGGAGAGGTCAGCAATTTAACTCCTCAGCCCTCCAGAGAGTCGTTTTTCCCATTAAGCAGTGACCAGCAGATTTTACCCTAGAGCTCTCTCTTCTTTGTCTCCCTTCTCAGTGTCCCTCGAGATATCACCCCCTGAAAGTTGTTCGCTCGTTACTTTTGAGGATCTCAAGGCATTCAGTGGAGAAGGGGCTCCTCTCCTTGACTCCCACTGAGAGAAGGTCTGCGTTGTCTGAAGTGTCACCCCTTAGGCGTGCACTCCAGCCTCCTAAGCGGGGTACCGTCCTGTCTGTTGTTACCTTAGAAACCAGCTCTCTCCCATCAACACCCCTACTAGCTGAGACAAACTGAATAACACGAGAAGGTGCCAAGATAAGTTGTAAAGGAAAATGTGTGAAAGAAAGTCAGTTTTAGATTGAAGGCTAATATTTTTGGAAGTTGGGTGTGTATGTGTGTTATTTATTTTTAATCCCAAGAAGAAAAAGTAACCAGGATCCAATGTAAGATACAAAAAGAGTGATACTAAGAGGAAGATTAAAAAAAGAAAAATTACTCAAAGCCTGTTTAATTAATTTATTTTTATTTTTTGGCTGTCCTGTGTCTTAGTTGCATTGGGCTCTCTAGCTTCGTTGAATGGGGGCTACTCCTCACTGCACACCGGCTGCTCGTTGCCGTGGCTTCTCTTGTTGTGGTGCACAGGCTTAGCTGCTCTGTGGCATGTGAAATCTCCCCGGACCAGGGATCGAACCCGTGTCCCCAGCACTGGCAGGCAGATTTTTATCCACTGTACCACCAAGGAAGTCCCCAAAGCCTGCTTTAAAAATGGAAAAAAATTGTCCTTTAAAAAATTTGACATACAATAAATTACACGTATTTAAAATGTATATAACTTGGTAAGTTTTGATATACATGAAACAGTCACCACAAATCAAAACCTATTTATTATCTCAAAGTTTACTCTTGCTCTTTTCTACGTCTTTCCTCCCACTGCTTCCAACTGGATGCAGCCAAGCTGACTACAGGTGTGTAGCTTTTATTAGTCTTCTCAAATAACCAGCTTTTTGGATTCACTGAATTGCTTCTCTTATTGCTTTTCTGTTTTGTTGATTTCTGTCCTGATCTTTATTGTTTCCTTTATTCTGCTTGCTTTGGATTTCATTTGCTCCTCTTTTTCTAGTTTCTTCCAGTTGAAGCTGAGATCTTTGATTTGAGATCTTTCTCAGAACTTGCCTATACCGGTACTCTGATTTTGGATTTCCTGTCTCAGATTTCCTGTCTACGGAATTGTTAGAAATAAATTTTTGTTGTTTAAACTAGTCTATGATAATTTTTATAGCAGCTCAAATTGACTAAGATAGCTTCACTGGCTTTATCTGTTTTTTAAAATTCTCTGTTGTATTTATCTCTTTTCACAGCTTTGGGTTTGGTTTGCCCTTTGTTTTCTGGTTCTTTAGGATGTGCATGTTTCTGCTCAGTCACCCAGTCGTGTCCGACTCTTTGCGGCCCCATGGACTGTAGCTCGCCAGGCTCCGCTGTCTGCGGAATTTTCCAGGCAAGAATACTGGAGTAGCTTGCCATTTTCTACTCCAAGGGATCTTCCCAACACAGGGATCAAACCCTGTCCGGTGACTAAGACTGCACTCCCAGTGCAGGAGGCTGGATTTGATCCCTGCTGGGGGAGCTAGAACCCACATGCTGCAACGAAGGGTTCTCTCATACAGCAACTGAAGATCCAGCATGCCATAAGGATCAGTGATCCTGTGTGCGGCAACTAAACCAGCGCTACCAAATAAATAAATATTTTTTTTAATGGAAGTTAATGTTATTTATCTACACAGTAACGATTTCTGATGCCCTTCATTCCTTTTTGTAAACTGGAATTTTATCTGGTATCATTCTTTCTGTTTGAAATGCTTCCTTTATCGTTATTTCCTGCGTAGGTCTGCTGGTGTAGGCGATGTCCTTGGTGTAATTTTTTTTCTACTTTCTTGCGCTTGGGGTTCACTGAGCTTCTTGGACCTGTGGGTTACGGTTCTTGTTAAATTTGGAAATTTATTGGTTAATTATTTCTTTAGCTATTTTTGTCTGTTCCCCATCTCTTTCTTCTCCTTTGAAGATAACACGTATATTAGGGGTCACAGCTCACTGATACTCTTCCTTTTTTCTCTTCATGTTTTATTTTGGATGGTTTCTATTGCTCTTCTAAAAATCCATTAATCTTTTCTTCTGCTTTCTCTGATTGCCATTAGTCATATCCAGTATATTTTTCATCCCAAACATTTGTAGTTTTCATTCCAAGAAGTTCAGTTATATTCTTTTTAAAGTTTCCTGTATATCTATACTTAGTATGCCCAGTCTTCTAATTTCTTGAACATATAGATTACAGTTATAATAACTATTTTTGTGTCCTAATTATATCATATATGTCATTTATATATCAGGTTCAGTTGATTGACATATTCCAGTTGATACTATGGGTCTTAATGTCCCCCTTCTTTGCATATCTGGCAATTTTTAGTTGGATGCTAGATATTTTTTTATTCCTATATATATGTACTCAATTTGCCAGCAAATTTGGAAGACTCAGCAGTGGCCACAGGACTGGAAAAGGTCAGTTTTCATTC
>SJYA01000474.1:0-97211 GCA_006410615.1 Neotragus moschatus
TGGACATCTTCACTTTTAATTTCTAGGTTCTGATCAGGACTGAAGTGGGCTTTGTGGGGTCCGCTTCTCAAGAGCCCCAAATCACGGGGCTGGAGTGATAAACAGGGAACAGGGCTGGGCAGCCTCAGGTGAGGCACAATCAGGGCTCCATGTGGCATCTGAGGTGTGGTGGTGATCTCTTCCTATTCTCCACAGAGATGGAAATAGAGTAAGATAGAAATACAGAGAGGGACACTCTCACTGTTTAGACAGACCCTAGCCCCACGAGGGGCCCCCCATTCTTGAAGGGTGTGGCTAGAGCAAGGATGAGTGGGTCTAATGGGTCTCAGCTCTTTCCCATCTTGTTCTCCCCTTTTCTAACCCTTTTATAACTTGAACCAACTGCTGTAATAATGAACATCATTCATAGCATGCCTTTCACTTGATAGAAGGCTGCTCCATCACCCTCACACCAGCCAGCCCCTTTGGGCAGGTGTGGGGCCCATTTGACAGTTACAGAGACTGAAGCTCCAGGAGGATGGCAGAGCCTCATATGAAGTCAGCATCTGGAGAAGGATTCCTGATTCATGGTCCAGAGTTTTTCCATTAGGCCACATGGCCTCATGCCCCCTTCAGATTGGCAGGTCCCCCGCAAGGACAGGGACCACATCTTCCCCTTCCTTCCCACCCTTGTCTCTAACCACAGTACAAACATCATTCAGAGTGTGCTGAGGTGTCCTGAGAGGAAAACATGTCTTCCACAAGGCTGCATCCCCCAGGTTCACCCCCTACAACGTCCTGCAGTGCAGCCAGGATCCAGCCCCATAAAAGGCTTGAGCCTGGGTTAGAAAAAAAGGGAGGCCTGGAGGCTCCCTGGCAGGAGGACAAAGGTGAGAGCCATCAGAGAAGGGGCACGAGACTGCCCTGCAATGTCTGCCGAAGACAGTGCTGCAGGGAGACAGGGAGGTGGGCAATCATTTGGGTGTGAATGTAAATCCTATTGGAAGGAGAGGGAAGGCCTGCCAGGCACATCTGGTCCCTCTCTGATATGCCCCCTAAAGTACCATTTTGTCAACTCCTCCAGTCCTTCATGCAACAATCCGGTAGAAAACTGGGCCCCTGCTTGCCATCACCAAAGATGCAGCAAATTGGTCAGCTGAATGAGCCTGGACGGTGGGGGCTGAGCCTGGGGTGTCAGGGAAAGAGGTGATGGAACTCCAGGCTCATCCTAGATGGCTCCACTTCATGCTGGTTGATAGGCAGTGAGAATGGCAAAGGCCTGTCCTCAGAAGGTGCTAGAAAAGATGCCATCTCAAGCCTGAGCAATCTTACCCCAGTCTTATCTCGCAATGTCTTTCCAGGAGAACTGAGAATGAGCGTGACCTTGACCAAACTAAACACAGTTTGGTTACTCAGGGGATATTTATTCCTGGTCTGTTCCATTCTCATTCCATACTCAAAGGGTTCTTTGGCATCTATCACAGTTCTAACCCTCCCTCCTTGCCAAACTCAGCCTTTTACGAATTTATACACCAGAGACTTCCAAACCACCACTCAGAAGTGATGGGAGAGAGAGGTGAGCTGGAGAATAGGGACACAGCCACTGGCTGTGGAGTCTTTTTTTGCTCCCTCTCTGCGGGAGGCTGTTTGTGTTGGGCTGAAGCCAATCAGATGCACGAGATCAGGGTGCCCTNACCACCACTCAGAAGTGATGGGAGAGAGAGGTGAGCTGGAGAATAGGGACACAGCCACTGGCTGTGGAGTCTTTTTTTGCTCCCTCTCTGCGGGAGGCTGTTTGTGTTGGGCTGAAGCCAATCAGATGCACGAGATCAGGGTGCCCTGGCAGAGGAGACAAGCAGCTATTTGTCTCTTCTCATCTGTCCCTTTCTCTGGGAAGAAGAGGGAAGAGTTTAGGAAGGGATGGAGGAATGAGATAAGACAATCAATCCAGTCCCTAAAGAGCATCATCCTGGTGGGCACCATGCTGTCATATATGGCCCCAGGGGAGACCTTGTAGCTGGGGGGCTGACTCCGAAGACTGAGGAAAGGAATGGAAGAGGAATCGGCTGGAGAAGCAGAACATTCTAGGCCTGAGTCAACAACTGCCTTGTGTGGTCTTGGACAAGTCAGTTTCCCTTCCATCTGGTAAATGAGGACACTAACGATACCAAGGTCCCCTCCAGTTTTGAAAGTGTAAGATNACCACCACTCAGAAGTGATGGGAGAGAGAGGTGAGCTGGAGAATAGGGACACAGCCACTGGCTGTGGAGCCTTTTTTTGCTCCCTCTCTGCGGGAGGCTGTTTGTGTTGGGCTGAAGCCAATCAGATGCACGAGATCAGAGTGCCCTGGCAGAGGAGACAGGCAGCTATTTGTCTCTTCTCATCTGTCCCTTTCTCTGGGAAGAAGAGGGAAGAGTTTAGGAAGGGGTGGAGGAATGAGATAAGACAATCAATCCAGTCCCTAAAGAGCATCATCCTGGTGGGCACCATGCTGTCAAATATGGCCCCAGGGGAGACCTTGTAGCTGGGGGGCTGACTCCGAAGGTTGAGGAAAGGAATGGAAGAGGAATCGGCTGGAGAAGCAGAACATTCTAGGCCTGAGTCAACAACTGTCTTGTGTGGTCTTGGACAAGTCACTTTCCCTTCCATCTGGTAAATGAGGACACTAACGATACCAAGGTCCCCTCCAGTTTTGAAAGTGTAAGATTAGTCATTTGAAGCCACTGATGTTGGGTGGCAGAAGAAAAAGAAGGCCAAGAGGCAATTTGAAGCTTGAAACTTTTCGAAATGGCTATTTACAGAGAGAGTGCTCCCTTTGCATCAGTAGCATACAAAAAAGAAATGGGCTATTCTGGGTGTTAGAGAGATTCTGTATCTTGACCTGGGCCTGGGTAGTTCCAGGGTATGTACACATGTCAAAATTATTGAGCTGTACACTTATGATCTGCACTTTGTTGTATGTAAATTCTATCTCAATAGGTTTTAAAAATGAGCTTAAGCTCTAGTGGGAGTTTAGACTTCAGAAAGAACTTCCTAATAAATTAGGGGAATTTTAGAGAAGTGAATCTCTATTTGGGGAAGTTAAGGATCTCCCTTCTCCTGAGAGCTTCATCCATCTGCTGAAGGAGGAGGTGGGGAACTAGGGAACAAATCAAATGACCTCTCTGAGAGCTTTCCTAAGTCCTTCCATCCTCAGAAATTCCCGAGTCCTTCCCAAAGACAGAAAAATTTTCCTTCCTGTCTAATTTCCATCCTCTCCTATTGCAATGCTAACTAGTCACTCTGCCCTCCTTGGCACCCAGCCACTTCCCTGGCCTTACCCCAAATCTCTTTCGAGACTTGAAGCTTGAGTATTAAGGCAGATCCCATTTCAACCTTCTCACCAACTTTCTCTCTCTCCCCATTTTCTTCTCCTTGGGGATGTCAGTTCCTGTTCTGAACCCGCCCCTACCCGGGCCCTTTTTCCGGTGGTGTGTGCCAGCCGGTCCTGCATCCCACATCCCCAGCTGTTGACATTTCGTTGCCATTACCCAGAGGATAAAGAAAGGGCCCCTGTTATCCAACAATAGGGGAAAAGAAGGAGACAATGGGAAATTGTGCTTCCGATGGGGAGGGGACAGAGAAGGAAAGGACAGACAGATGACAGACAGAGGGGGCTGGACAGAAGGGGTCAGGTTTCTTGAAGCAAGTGGAGGTCCTGGAAGTCTGGTTCCCACCTTGACAGCCTCTTCCCATAGGCAATGCGCACCCAGGCGCCGGAGGGCAGAGGTGAGGACTCTGTTGGGGGAGGGAGAGGGGTGCTGCTTAGAGGAGGATCATATAGAAAAGCAGAGGCAGCTGGACACATAGATCTTAGAGCCTCATTTGTAATTCATCCCCCTGCCCAGCAGTCCAACATCCTTATACCTACCAATCAATTCATCCCTTCTCTGGCCCAAGAGCATCTAAAAGAAACGGGGCACCCCACTGTCTGCAACATTTCAGGCAATTATTCCTGGGTTGCCTCCTTCACTCCATCCCTCTTCATGGGTTCCCGTTTCATTCTGTGTCTTCCCCTGGGCCCAGGGCAGTAAGTACCGCAGACACAGTGCCCAATCACAAAGCTGGACCCAAGTCACTTAACGTGGCTTAGTGGAATGATGAGTGGGGGAATTTCTGGTACCTTGACTTCTTTGAACTCAGGGCAGAAGCATTTCCTCAAAGGTGCAAAAGGAGAGACCACACTGATCAGGGGCCCAAGTCCTGAGGCTCTTAAGTGCTTGGACCTCCCGGGACCCAGGCAACTCCTTCACCTGGAAACTTTCTCCAGCAGGACCAAAAGCTGCCAATCACTGCACCTGCCATCTCTGTGAAGAGGCCCACTTCTAACAGGTCAGTGTCAGAGTATCTTACAGCATATTATTGATCAGAATGTTCATAAAATAATTATCAGAGAAATTATTTTGTATTATATCTAAAAGTATCCCATAAAAATTTTGAATACTTCTTTTAAGTAAAGCTTTGTAAGTGAAAACAAAACAGGGAGTAGGCACTGGGGCTGTTGGCCACTCTCTCATTCTCTGTAAGGGACATGAAGAAGGAATCTGTGCGCCTGGCTTTGAGACACAGAAACGCAGGCCAGTGAGTAAGAGCTTGAACCTCAGCTCGAGCCTGGATTCAAGACCCAGCAAACCCCTCCCCTTAACAGCTGTGTGACCTCATTCGAGAATCCTGACATGGGAGCTCCTTCGAGCATGTATAATTGGGATTCATAACCATTCCTAACTCATAGGGTTGCTAAGGGGAGTAAATATAAAAGTGTACTTTAAAAGTGCTTAGAGCAGTTTCAGGCACATTTAACTTGACTGTGTTGGTGCTGGCTGTGGTTGCTATGGATTCCTCAACTGATCTCAGCTCCCACTCTCTCTTACCAGTTTCAACTGTCTCAACCAGGTGCTTACCCGGTTGTCCTGTACAGGAGACATGTTCTCTCACTGGCTTCCCTGTCGCAGATGCTTTTCTTCTTAACCACTGGGAAGTCCTTNACTGTGTTGGTGCTGGCTGTGGTTGCTATGGATTCCTCAACTGATCTCAGCTCCCACTCTCTCTTACCAGTTTCAACTGTCTCAACCAGGTGCTTACCCGGTTGTCCTGTACAGGAGACATGTTCTCTCACTGGCTTCCCTGTCGCAGATGCTTTTCTTCTTAACCACTGGGAAGTCCTTTCTGCACCTAGCCTCTGTCTCCTGCCGCTTCATCTGCAAGAAGATGGAGCTTGGCTCCTTAGCCTTCCAAGTCCTCCTCAAAGTTTCCTTCCTCTTGTTGTGTCCCTGCTTTTCTTCCCAAAAGTCCTTCATGTGAGCTCCTTCATTAACACACATATTTATTCAGCACCGACTGTGTGCCAGAAACTATGCCAGCAGTTGCAGATAACAACTAGCATATGCATAGCACTTATCCATAAAATGCTTAGATACCAGGGCCTATTTAAGCATTTCACGTATGTTACTTCACCTAACTCCACAACTACTCAGTGACAGTGTGCCACTGTCCCCCACATTTTACCCATGAGGACACTGAAGCAGAGAGAGGTTAAGCAACTTGTTCAAAGGAAGTAGAGGAAACAGATCTTTAAAAGGGGTAAAACTAGGCTAAGGGATCTTTAGCCCAGTTATTTTTAAAAGTGGCCAAGGTGATAAAGAATGGATAAGATAAAGAAGGGGGGAAATCAACCACTGAAATAGACCGCTGTGTTCAAAATAATTTTTAGTAGCCTTATAATTTTATACTTTATAATTACTGGAAAGCTCACTGGTGTGGTCTACATATGCATATGTATTTAACTTTTCAAATCCACACTGCTAATTTAGCTGCTAAAAGAAATACTTCTAAGGGAAAAAGTCCGGAGCAGTGGGAACCCAGAGTGGCAGACCACAGTGCACTGCAGTGTGATGAGGGGGGTGAGAGGAAAGGCTCCCAGAGGGGGCAAGGCCCAAACTGATGGCCTGTGAGGTGAGGGTGAACTCAGACTGTGCTAGAGCTGGAACCTGTCTTCGGCATAGTGCTGAGGGCACAGGTGGTGAGGGGTCGGGTAGGGGGGCAATGCTGGAGGTGCCCTGAGAGGCTGGATCACAGAGAGCCTTGGAAGTTGGGTTAGGACACTGGATTTGATCCTCAATGGCAATGAGGAGTCACTGCTTTAAGCAGGAGAGTGATAAGATCATATTTACTCTGGCTTCAGATGGAGAATGTGTGTTGGGTGAAGATAGAGGCCAGAGGTGGCAATCCAGAAGGGAAGACTTGGGAAACAGCACTTGTGCTGAAAGTGGATAGGTAGAGGATCTGCTGACTGAAGGGACAAGAGAAGAAAAAACATGGGCCCAGGAGGCCTGGTGGGGGTGGGGTGGTGGGGAGGAGAGAGAGTTTGTTACTGCCCCTTCCCCATCACCTTCCTTTGCTGACAATTTCAGCCCCTTTATCTGCCGCCATGGCTCACCCCTGAACAGTTCCCTCTGAGGAATCCCGATGGGAGTTCATCATCTCCCCACCCCACTTCCTTAGTGCTAAAGTGAAAGTGAAGTCGTGTGTCCAACTCTTCACGACCCCATGGACTCCTCTGTCCATGGGGATTTTCCAGGCAAGAGTACTGGAGTGGGTTGCCATTGCTTTCTCCGAGGAAGGAGAGTGCTAAGGAATGCCCAACCTTGTGCCCCACAGACTGGGCTGACTCCCATCATGCAAGGCAGGATCAGCCTCCCCACTCTCTGCCACTTCCTTCTCCCTTGGGCCTTCACCACCTTCCACAGAGCCCTGGGGAGCCAAGGTAAGACCGTAATTCGGCCCAGAATCTAGAGAACAGTGGTGGGGAAAGTGGGGAGGGTTGTTGGAGGTTCTCAGGGACTGAGTCATTTCTGAGTGAGTAATGGAGAGAGGTTTGGTGGGGTCTGGGGAACGCTGGCTTTGGACAGGCACTTGGGCAGTGGGGGTCAGGGGGTTCCTGCCACTGTGGCCCCCTCTGCTCAGCACCCAACCCTGGCCCCCACTACCTCCTGCCCCCCATCCACGAGGTCATTCACTCTCGTCGTGGGGCCACGACCACGCTGCCCTGCGTCCTGGGCGCCCCGCCTCCCAGCTACAAGGTGCGCTGGAGCAAAGTGGAGCCCGGGGAACTCCGGGAAACGCCCATCCTCATCACCAACGGACTGCATGCCCGGGGCTACGGGCCCCTGGGGGGGCGCGCCAGGATGCGAAGAGGGCATCGGCTGGATGCCTCCCTGGTCATCGCGGGCGTGCGCCTGGAAGACGAGGGCCGGTACCGCTGTGAGCTCATCAACGGCATCGAGGACGAGAGCGTGGCGCTGACTCTGCGCCTGGAGGGTGAGGCCCTTCGGTTGCTGCCGCTTGCCTCCCCGGCGGCGGTTCTGCCTTCTCGTCTCAGGTCTCCCGGGGCTCCTCTCCAGCCTCTCCCCCTCCCTGCTCCCGGAGCCCCCAGCCCTTTCTCCTAGGTTGCACCGCCCTTCCTTCCCCCTCTCCTTCTGCCGGCCCTCTCCAGGCTGTCTGCCCCCCACTCCCAGGTGTGGTGTTTCCGTACCAGCCCAGCCGGGGCCGGTACCAGTTCAATTACTACGAGGCAAAGCAGGCGTGCGAGGAGCAGGACGGACGTCTGGCCACCTACGCACAGCTGTACCAGGGTGAGTGGCCGAGCCCGGGTATCGCCCAGGCTCCCTCCGGGCTGTCGCCTGGACCCCAGTGGAGGCGGACTCCGGGTTTGGCTCCCGCCTGTGATGCGTTTAATCCCGCTACCCCCGTTCCTCCCCCCGCCATCTCCCGCCAGCGTGGACCGAGGGTCTGGACTGGTGCAACGCGGGCTGGCTGCTCGAGGGCTCCGTGCGTTACCCTGTCCTCACGGCGCGCGCGCCCTGCGGTGGCCGAGGTCGGCCCGGGATCCGCAGCTACGGGCCCCGCGACCGGAAGCGCGACCGCTACGACGCCTTCTGCTTCACCTCCGCGCTGTCAGGTAAGTGGGCGGGGCGAGCCATCCTCCGCGTCGGGAGCGGCCCGGGCCTGACCTGCACGCGACAGAGGATCCGACCTGAGAATGAGGCAGGGGGCGGGGCGAGCGGGGCCAGGACTGGGGCCTCAGGAATGCGGCGGGGAAGGTAGAAGGCTAGAGGCTACAGGCCGACTCCCTTGAAGGCCTCGCCCCTCCGTCACTCTGCCCACCCAGCCTCCAGCCTGCCTTTTACAACCTCACCTGCACCCCCCAGTCTCTATACTCCCACTCCTGCTACCCAGGCTCGGACCCACCGATCCACACCTGCCCCTCTCCCCCACCCCGACTCTGCCCCCCGGGAGTCTGAATTCCGCCAAGCCCCGGCCCTACCCTCGGTCAGTCGGTGACCTGCTTCGGTTCCCAGGTCACGTGTTCTTCGTGCCCGGACGGCTGACGCTGTCTGAAGCCCACGCGGCCTGCCGGCGGCGCGGGGCCATGGTGGCCAAGGTCGGGCACCTCTACGCCGCCTGGAAGTTCTCCGGGCTGGACCAATGCGACGGCGGCTGGCTGGCGGACGGCAGCGTGCGCTTCCCCATCACGACGCCTCGGCCACGCTGCGGGGGCCTCCCGGATCCCGGAGTGCGCAGCTTCGGCTTCCCCAGACCCCAGCAGGCGGCCTATGGGACCTACTGCTACTCCGAATAGGGGCCCTCTGCACCCCCTCCAGCGCGAGCGTCAAAGCCTGGGAGTCGTGGCGGGGGTCTCTCGCCACTTTCCCGAGAGCATCCCTTTCCACCGGACGAGGAGCAGCTCCTCCTGACCAGCCTTCTTGACCAAGGGCTGCGGGCCGAGGATCCCGGCTGGCCCGGCGTCGGGGAGGGGAAGTGGTGGCGCCCCGGGTGGTAGTGCGCAGCTACGAACCTCTGACCCGAGGCGGTTCGCGCCCCCCCACCCCGCAGCAGACGATGCAGCCGTGGTTAGGTGACGGGAGAGGCGTCCAGGGGGCATTAACTGACTTCTGTCCGGCAATAAAATAACCTGAGGACTTTTTGTGTTGGGTGAAGCTGTCAGCGAGGCGTGGGGCTGGGGGCGCGGGATTTGAGGGGGATCACGTTGGATCCAGCGTGCTAAGCCAGCGCCTTGAAATACAGAGGAAAAGGAGGGGCTACTGCCTCTGAGGGATGAGGCTGCGAGAGAGTCGGGATTTCGAGGTGCTGTGCTGTGCTCATTCGCTTCAGTAGTGTCCGACTCTGCGACCCCATGATCTGTAGCCTGCCAGTCTCCTCTGTCCATGGGATTTTCCAGGCAAGAATACAGAGTGGGTTGCTATTTCCAACTCCAGAGGATCTTCCCAACCCAGGAATGGAACCCATGTCTCCTGCTTCTACTGCGCTGCAGGCAGATTCTTTACCATGGAGCCACCTACTGGAAGGAGGAGAGGGCACCGAAAGGCCTTAGAGAGTTGGACACCCCGTGGGCGGCCTGGCCTTGGATAGAATTCAGAGTGATGTTGTGCCAGGCACCACGCGGGGGCGCCACACCCCTACCGAAGGTTACTGGCTAGGAGCGCTCCAAAGCCCCAGGCCTAGCCCCTGGGCACCGCAGAACAAACAGAGGGTGGACCTAAATATATTTCAAAATGTGTTTGTATCCTGCCAGTCTCCCAGAAGAGTTCTCATGACTACTATTAAAGACAGGAAAGTCACTCCGTTGTTACAACTGACAGGAAATAAACTCAGAAGGAGGAGGTGGCAAACTGACACAATAAGGCCCTCAGAGAGCTAATACTTCAGGGGGATTGTGCGTTTGCTTTAGCGTTCACCACCGCCATGGCCGCCAGGACAAAAGGGGTAACTGAACCGGGAACACTCTTAACACCAGGCTAAAAGAGACATACCTGTAACTCAAGAGACAAACTCCAATACCATTAATTCATTTCCCTTAATGTATATTATATATTTTATTTACTTATTTCTGTTTAGGCAATCTTTTCTTTTTGGGCCGTGCCACAGTTCCCCCACCATCCAGGCAGTGAACAGTGGGGAGCCTTAACTACTGGACTGTTAGGAAATTCCCTGTTCAGGCAATCTAACTATACCACAAAAAGCCTGGGCTAGAGAATAATCATGACTGGAGCAAAGAGTAGAACTTTCTTTTCTTTTTTTTTGACTATGAATTTTCAATGATGCTTGATCCATGTTGTAAAATGGCTTTCCAAGAGGATTCTTGCAATCATTGATAAAGAGAATTGATCCCATGGGACTTTATATAGGGACAAAGAATGATTGAATGAATATCATCTTCAATAATTGTCATATAGCAAATGAAATATTTGTGACAGTTCCTAAGCTTTGATTTTCTCATCTTGGTCATGGGATAATAATAACTGCCTCCTGAATTTGTTGTGAGCAGTAATTGAGACAATACATGGACTGGGTAGTACATGCCTGATACACATAAGAAGCACTCAGTAAGTGGTACCTTTAATAATTAATGAGTAATAATGATGGTAACAGAATAACAATAATAATTATTATTCAAGTTCTTACCAGGTAGCCCATAGAATTTGTTGCTATACAGCAGTGATTAGTCAGGATGAGCTAAATTATGCTTCGATAACAAACAACCCCCAAATCTCAGTGGTTTAAAACATAAAGATTTATTTCTTTTTTTTTTAATTTTAATTTTAATTTTTTCATCTCAAGTGTACATGAAAAGATTTATTTCTTAATTGGCCACATGTTCATTATGGTCAACAAGTGGACTCTTCTCATTTTAGTCACTGAGGTATCAATCGGGATTGATAGAGCAGCCACCATGTCATATGCCATCAATCACCATACCAGGAAAAAATAAAAGAGCTCTAGAGGGTCTTATACTAGCAATTAACTACAGATCCCAGAGACACCGGTCTTGTCTACAGCTCATTCTCCAGAACTAATCACAGGGCCCCGCTCCACCACAAGGGGACCTAAAAGAATTGGAAATACCTGGTGAACAGAAACAGCACCCATGTCTACCAGCAGCAGCAAGGAGAGCAGTCTAAATTCTGGGACATACTGGTAGTCACCCACTCCCTTACTCTTCTGGGTTTCTAAGTTCTAGCCTATTATGTAGTCAGAGTCCCAGAACATCAATATCTGAGGCCTTGCAACTCAGACTGTAAGAAGATAGCTTTTTTTCTTCATTATATGAGAAATGGTCATGGGAGAAGCTTTTCATTTGCTGCAAAGCTTGTTTCTTTGCCCATTAAAATATATAACCATGAATTCTTACAACTACTCTTCATATTGCTAATACTATTATCTTTTTGTTATAGACAATTTAAAACATACACAAAATAGAATAGAATAACAAATGACTCCATCTTCCAGCTTGACGATTTAAAAATTCTCATCTCTTGAGTCCTCTCATTTGTGTTTGCTTTTTGCTGGAGTATTTTAAACCAAATATTAAACAGCGTATCATTTCACCTGTAAATACTCAGTTTGTATTTCTAATATATAGTGACTTAAAAATCATAATTCTACTATCATATTCCTCAATAAAATTACATTGATGTTGTCTGATTTTTAGTTCATAATAACTTTCTTCTGAATGTCTAAAAAATATAACGTTATAGTTTATGCTCAAGCCAGGATCTATATTGCATTTGATTTTTTTGGTTAAGTATCTTTTAAACCATAACACTTCTTCCTCTTTCATTTTTTTCTATGCCATCTTGTTTGCTTGTTTATGAAACTAGGTCACTTTCCTGTTGAGTTTCCCACCTTCTGGATCTGGCTGAGTGTATCCTTGAAGTGTCATTAAATATATTCCTCCACGCCCTGTAATTATATTTGGGAGTTTGATTAAGCTTATGTTAACTCTTTTCCCCAGGAAAATTTCATAAGTGATAACTGGCATGCTGCAGTCCACGGTGTCACAAAGAGTCAGACACGGCGTAGCAAATGAACAACAACTGTGTACTTCCTCCTTCATCACATCAGGAGGCACGTGGTGTCTGGTTGTTGGACTAGAATCGTGATGCTAAGATTGATCAGTAACTTCAGGTAGTGTGAGTCTGATCCATTCATTATAAAGTTCTTCGCTGTATTAGTTCCTATGGCTGCTGTAACGAACTACCACAAACTTGGTGGCTTAAGACAATAGAAATTGTTCTCTTAACAACGGTCTGGAGGCCAGAAGTCCAAACTAAAGGTGTTGGCAGTGTCTCACTCCTCTGGAGGCTCTGAGAATTCTTTCTTGTTTCTTTTATCTTCTGGGAGCATCACTGAAATCTCTCGGCTTTTCCCTGGTGGCTCAGCTGGTAAAGAATCTGCCTGCAATGTGGGAGACCTAGGTTCAGTCTCCTGGGTTGAGAAGGTCCCCTGGAGGAGGGCATAGCCCTCCGTATAGCTCATGGGGCCGCAGAGAGTCGGACACGACAGGACTGAGCAACTTTCACTTTTACGGAACTCTCTGCTTCCTCCCTTTCAAGTGCTTGTGTCTTCCCTCCTGTCTCTCATTAGGATACTTGTTGCATTTGCCTTACCTGGCTAATCCAGGTTGATCCCTTCTCAAAAACATTAACTGAATTTCAGGAGTGAATTCATGTAATGAATCACACCCACAAAGGCCCTTTTCGAAGCAAGTTAACCCTTGCAGTTTTCAGGGATTCAGATGTGGGCATATCTTTTTGTAGCCATCATTTAACCCACTACACTCCTCAACTTCTTATCTAATGGCTACTGATGATCACTCTCTAGCTGCATTATTTTATCAGGAGTGAGAAATGGAGATGTTCTGATTTTGCCATTCCTCCTTCACTTATTAGCTGTGAATCGTCTATAAAGAAAAATGTCCCTCATCGACTATTTTGTCAACCTGACAGATAAGCCATTCAGGAGAGTAGGATTAATGTTTGATTCTCAAGACTTCCCTGGCAGTCCAGTGGTTACGAATCTGCCTGCCAATGCAGGGGATGTGGGTTCAGTCCCTGGTCAGGGAACTAAGATCCCACATGCCGTGGGAGCAACTAAAACCCTCGCACTGCACCACGTGCCTCAACTGCTGAGCCTGCACACTCCAACAAAGACCCCGCACAGCCGAAAAAATAAAGATTTAAAAATGTTTACTTCTCTTATGGAGTGAATGTTTGTGTCTCCCTGCTCCTAAAAATTCCTATGTTAAAATCCTAATCCTGAATGTGCTGGTATTTGGAGATGGGACCTTTGGGAGACAATGACGTCATGAGGATGGAGCCCTCATGATGAGATTAGTGCCCTTATATGAAGAGACTGGGGAGAGCTTGTTTCCTCTCTCTGCTCTCTACCATGTGAGAATACAATGAGAAGACAGTTGTCTGCAAACCGGGAAGTAGGCCCTCACCAGATGCCAGATGTGCTGGCCTCCAGCACTGTGAGACATTTAAGCCACCCCAGCTATGGTAATTTGTTTTAGCAGCCTGAACTGACTAAGACAACAGGGTTCCCTACAAGTAGATGTGAGTCAAGACTTTGAGTGCAAGGCATTTATCTGGGAGGTCATGCCAAGGGGCACTGGTAGAAGACTGAAAAGGGAGACAGGAAAAGGAGAAAGCTGATGAAAACTTGTGATAGAGCCAGCGGAGGAACTGGGGCTGAATCCTGCTTGGGAATTCTGGAAGGCGGTGTAGAGCCTGTCTCAGGAAATACCACCTGAGGGGCAAAGAAACTACAGTACAGTAAGTCCCCAGATACGAACCTTCAAGTTGTAAGCTTTCAAAAATGCAAACGTTCTTCACTGGATTGTTGTTTCAAAAGGGTAGATAGAATTGACACCATAGAAGAACCAGAACCCGTCCATCAACGTCAGGTGAGAGTGAAACTGTGGCTTGCCCTCTGTCTCCTATTGCTGACAATCTTTCAGCTTTACCATCTCCCACCTCCTCTCCCTCCTCCAGTCAATAATTCCTCTTGCCTGTTCACTTGATGCCAGCCCCTGTATGCCAGCTGTTGTATTTTACTTTTCAAGGTGCTGTCCTATAAAGTTTAAAATGTTACCTTTTTGTGTTTGTTTTTTATGTACATCTAATTGGTGTGTAAAGTATTATAAACCTATTACAATACAGTACTATATAGCCGATTGTTAGTTGGGTACCTAGGCTAACTGTTGGACTTATGAACAAATTGGACTTATGAAGTGCTCTCCTAATGGAACTCATTTGTATGTAGAGGACTTATTGTATCACTGGTCAACTTCCTGTCTGAAAGTTGAGGGCTGCTTCTGGGAGGTTAACCCTTTAGCATTCCTGGCTAGCCCTGAGCACAGACAGGCTCCCACAGCCAGAAGAAAACACCCCCAGGTAGAGTCACAGATGCTCTCCCAGAAGCCTTCCACTTCAGTGGAAGTGAATGAGAAGCCTTTCACTTCAGGGGTGAATGCGAAGGATGTGGTCCACAGCCACGCTCCGCCCTTTACACTGCTCAGACCCATTTGTGTCTCCATAACAAGGTCACTTTTCTCCTTCACTGATTCTTCAAGGTGGTAGCTGATCACAATTTCTAACTCTTTAAAAAGTGAATATTGGGAATTCTTCTGGCAGTCTAGTGGTTAGAAATCAGTGCTTTCATTGTTAGGGCCCAGATTCAATCCCTGGTAGGGAAACTAAAACCCTACAAGCCCTGTGGTGTGGTCATATAATTTAAAAAAAAATAAAAGTCTTACAATAGGAGGGTTAGTGGGACAAACAGCTTCTGCAGCTGGTTCCAAGGCTGAAGTCAATATTCAACATCTCCCTCCTCTACCATTCATTCTGTTGGTCTATGAGGCTTTAACAATGGAAAAACCCTCACCTTCATCCCCAAAGGCCTCAGTTTTTCATTATCATGCCCTTAACAGGCCAGCATTGCTGGAACTGTCTACTCACGATTACCACTGGACATGGGATAATCAAGATCAAGCATCTTTGCCAGTAGAATTCTTTCTTTGCGTACTGGTCAGTTGGCGCGAGGTGCCCAACCTGACCCGGAAGCTGCTACAGCCTTAGGTTTAGTGATTCCCTTCCTGTGACACCTGGTAGTTGCATCTCTTGCCCTAGGAACTAGGACTGCTAATCCCGCAGAGCCTAAATTGATAGGGACAGGAGGCACAAATCCCCTAAGTGGGTCAACTGGTGAGGAGGTATTGCTTCCTCCGTATCCTGGGTCCTGTACCCATGATTTCAAGCTAACTGGGACACAGCACCATGTAATGGCCACTGGTTCAAAATGCATATACTTCGTTGTGAAGCCAGTACCCCAATGCCAGAGGACGTTTTCCCCCAAGCTGGTATTTAGATATGCTGGAAAGAGGCCACACGGATGTACTACTAGGTTGGCAGTTTCAAAGAGACGTTGCATATTCTAGGGTCAGTGGACCCTGTGATCCTGTGCTCACTCGCACATTTACTTCACTATAAGTAGACCCCCTTGGTTAGAGGTGATACTACATGGCGTCTCATAGGGATAAACCCTTTCCTTTATGTCCTTGGATATAGATATTGGTGATGGTCAAGGTACTTGGGCAGGGAAAACCCAGCCTTATCCAGAATGTGCATTAATCCCAGTAAGGAGTTGCTGCTCCCCACACCTCCAGACTGAAAGAGGTATGTTGTAATCAATATGCTCCCCCGTGGCTGGTTGGTGTCCTTGAGGGATGGTACCATGTTGAGCTAACATCTGTCTCTGCTGCTGACAGGCTGAACATGCAGCATTGGCAGCAGCTAGACCAGCCTTGGTGACAGGGAGCCCATGCTGGTGAGCCCTTATCTAGTCTCCATATTCCTTGCCACAGTTACTCCATTCACAGGCCCACTGTGCAAGCCCTGGCATGGTGGAGGACAAAGGCTGGCTGTTATCCACTGGAGTCCTCTGTGCCCCTAGCTCTTCAATGTCTCCTCTGCAGTGAATGCTCTTAAATGAGACTGCCATCAGACACAATGCCCACTCCTGTAGGTCCATCCATTACGGCCCTTGCCTAGACTTCCTTATCTCCAGCCTTCCAGTCTTGCCCTCTGCTGGCCTGATCAACCAACAAGCCATTTGCCATGTTCAAGAGTCCATGTATATTACTTCCTTCAAGTCACCTCTCTCCCTGCAAAGTAGATGACCAGTGTACTGCCCCCTGGGAGGATACTCCCTCACCACTGTCTTCAGGGCCACCCACGGGTGGGGCTGCAGTGTGGTGACAGCCCGTGTTTAGCTGCCATCAATATGTCACAGTGACCCAGCCGTGGACCAGGCATAGGTCCTGTCTAATCACAGACAGACCGCACAGGGTTATAGGGTGAGCCGAGAGAGAGGCTGGGGTGCGGCAGAGACAGGTCACGTGGGGGCCGGGCCTCCTGCTCACACAGCTTTCTCACGCCTCAGCATGCACTGACACCCAGTCACAGATGCACCACTGGCTGGCTTGGAGCTGTGCCCACCCGTGTGTGCTCAGGACTCAGGGGCCTGAAAATTCCCAGACCTTAATAGGAAAGGGAAACCGTAATAGGAACGGGAGGAATCCAATTAATAATTAAGTAAAGAAAATTGGGCAGGTGATGACCGAGGGCAGCTGAAGCTCAAAGCTGCCGGGAGCTCTGGGAGGAACTTGCCTCACAGGGTTCCTTCCCGAGAGGCAAGGGGCTGGGTTTCAGTCTGCCAGCTCGCCCTCTGCCGCTGATGGAGGGCCATTTCCAGGGCCATTCTGACTTGCGATGCACTTAGCCAGGCGTGCCTGCGCATCAGAAACTAATCCTTAGGCAGTCAGCAGCCTTTGGCCAGTCGAGGTGATCGCTAAGGGCAGACGGATGGGGCCCACCAACAGGATCTACTGTATCCTGTTCATTTTCAAAACTGAGTTGATGTCTGATCACTATCCAGAGATGACCAGTGATCCTATTTCGTAGTATCATTATAGACTCACAGACTCTGTGTCCATTTCATGTGTCTCCATCTCTTCCTGTCATTTCAGCTTAATGCCCCTGTTTCATCTTTGGCCAGTGGGAATCTTCTCAAGTTGGCTGCTCGGTCCTTTTCGCACGAACTTGACCTGAGTCTTATAACTTCCTTATTCTCAAGTATAAGAGAATTCCAGGCCCTAGACCTGGAATTTCTCCAAAGAGTTCCTTTCAGTGAAAAGTACTATTTAGAGACTACAGTCTGGACATAAGAGGTATTCACTGTTATTGATTTGTCATTGTTTCTAAGCCTTTTCAGGAGACTTCTCTCAGAAGATAGATATGTAAATCATGAGCTCATGCCGTTATTTCCAATTCAGTTTTAAGACGAGCAGTTTTTGCTTAATCTTCCTTTTCTTACACTGAAAATCTTATTTCTGAACACCATTACTATAATTACTTGTTTGCTTTATCACCATAAATAGCACTTTTCAAAATAATAACGTCAACAAAAAGATATCTCCATGGTTCTTTTTGTTCCTGGGGATCTATAGAAAATGCTGAGTGTTATAATCACTTGAAAGAAAATTCTTCTATGTGGTTTTACCTCCAACTTCATATATAATTAGGTGCATCTGTTTCATTTTGTTTTAAAATTTTAGGGATTGGATCACTTTTCCTCCGTTTAAGTTAATTTAAAATTAATTCTTTCCAGTTTAATTTTTTTGTTCTAATTATATAAAGCATTTATACGGCTCCAACATCAAAACCATAAAGTGTTATTACCATTTTAAAAGTGAAGAAACTGAGACTCAGAGAGTACCTACCTGCCCCAGAATAGCAAAAGTGAGCTGTCTTTCCCCATCAGGGGTGGGAGAGGGGCAGCAGGGAGCCTGCAGATGGCATGGACTTTTTTCTCAAGAACTAGGTTTGGAAGAACTCGGGGTTGAGGCTTCCAGTTCCTTCAGCTGTGGTCTCCTCTGAACACGAGTTTGCAGCCCTCAAAGCGAGGATCTGTCAGCTCAGGGGGGACAGTTGGCTCCTGCTCACGTCGCAGGGTCTCTCCCGCAGCGCTGGGCAGCTTGCAGGTTTCCACACTGTCTCCCCACCACCCTACTTCCCCTCCCACCCAGTCAGCTGCAGGAGCCCTCAGGACCCCATTCCTATGCCCTCCCTCCCTAGGACTGGGGTCCCGTGCTTCCTGGCCCTTTTCAGAAGCTATCAAAGCCCCTATTCTCCAAACACANAGCTTGCAGGTTTCCGCACTGTCTCCCCACCAGCCTACTTCCCCTCCCACCCAGTCAGCTGCAGGAGCCCTCAGGACCCCATTCCTATGCCCTCCCTCCCTAGGACTGGGGTCCCGTGCTTCCTGGCCCTTTTCAGAAGCTATCAAAGCCCCTATTCTCCAAACACAGCTGTGCCAGCCTTCAGCGCCGTGCCTGTCCCTCGTCTCAGCCCCACTCCCATGTCCCCATGGCACAGGATCCAGGTGCCTGTGCAATGTGCAGGGCCTCAGAGAGGATCCAAGCTGCCTGGGCCCCCACCCCTGAGTCTGGGAAAGTAGGGGCAGGTGTTCAAGAAGCTGGAAGGACAAGCTCTCTCAGTAGCCGCTGTGACTGTGATTGGCACTCCAGCGAGGAAGGCCCAGGGCTAACAGGAGCCGGGGTCGGGGGGAGTTGAGATGCTAGAACTTGGGGAGGAGAGGGGAGATTCTGTTTCCTGAACTTGGGTCGTGGCCTCAGCTTTGTCCTGGATGGAGGATATTGGTGGGGTGGGGGTGGGGGGAGTGGTCTGGAGATTGATTGTTCTCATCCAGAGAGACTGGAAAACTCTCCAGGGTCCAGGAGGCTGGGAGACAGCCAGCTGGATTGCACGTGGGAGAGGGTGGAGAGCTGCCTCCCACTTAGTTCTCTCTTCTTTCTACCTCCCCCATTTTCCCTCCCCTGGGAGAGACACCTTTAGTCCCTGGCAAGAACCTGGGCCTGGGAGTCTGGAGACTTGATTTTGGTCGTNGGGTGGGGGTGGGGGGAGTGGTCTGGAGATTGATTGTTCTCATCCAGAGAGACTGGAAAACTCTCCAGGGTCCAGGAGGCTGGGAGACAGCCGGCTGGATTGCACGTGGGAGAGGGTGGAGAGCTGCCCCCCACTTAGTTCTCTCTTCTTTCTACCTCCCCCATTTTCCCTCCCCTGGGAGAGACAGCTTTAGTCCCTGGCAAGAACCCAGGCCTGGGAGTCTGGAGACTTGATTTTGGTCATGTCAAGTACATGCCCTGTGACCCTAGAGTTACTTCACCACTCCAGTCTCATTTTCCTCTTCCAGAAGATACTAAGTTTACCTGAGACATGCTCCTCCTGTTACTGGGGCAGAAAGTTCTACCTGAAAACTGACTTTCAGTCTTCCTGCTTCCATTAATCCTGTTTTCTTTCAGCCAGTCCCTGGGGATCCCTTTCTGAGTCCTAGAAGGGAAAGTCCCGGTTCTCATCTCTTCTCAGAAAGAGGATAGAAATGGGCAGTAGGTGGGGTGGAGGGGTGGGGCGGTTGTCCCATGGCCATGGGTCAAGATGCAAGTAAAGAAAGTCTCTGATCAAAAATTGCCAGATCAAGGGCAAGGTTAGACTTTTGTATGAATTTTCACATCTGGAAATAATAGAAAGTCTTGGGAGGGTGCACATTTCCTCCCCTGGGAAAGGACTCCTCTCTCAAATAATGAGCCCTCTACCCAACTCACAGGGGAGTGGCCCTCTGACCTCCTGGCCAGGAGATCTGGTGCAGATTACAGTTTGTGTGTATGACTAGGAAAGGAAAAAAAATTAGATTTTAGATTTTGTAGCTGTACACCTGAAACTAACACAATATTGTAAATGACTACTTCAATTAAAAAAAAAAAGAACAATTAGATTTTGCTGAGCCTAAGCTATGGGTCAGGTGCCTCCCTTACCCATCCCCAGTGTGGTAGATATTACCCAGTGCAGTAGATACTACTCAGCCTGTTGTACACAAGAAAAAATGTTCCAAAGAAACAAAGACCTTTCCAAGGTTTCGTCACTGCAGATGGTGGCACAGGAGTTTGACNAATCAAGATCAAGCATCTTTGCCAGTAGAATTCTTTCTTTGCGTACTGGTCAGTTGGCGCGAGGTGCCCAGCCTGACCCGGAAGCTGCTACAGCCTTAGGTTTAGTGATTCCCTTCCTGTGACACCTGGTAGTTGCATCTCTTGCCCTAGGAACTAGGACTGCTAATCCTGCAGAGCCTAAATTGATAGGGACAGGAGGCACAAATCCCCTAAGTGGGTCAACTGGTGAGGAGGTATTGCTTCCTCCGTATCCTGGGTCCTGTACCCATGATTTCAAGCTAACTGGGACACAGCACCATGTAATGGCCACTGGTTCAAAATGCATATACTTCGTTGTGAAGCCAGTACCCCAATGCCAGAGGACGTTTTCCCCCAAGCTGGTATTTAGATATGCTGGAAAGAGGCCACACGGATGTACTACTAGGTTGGCAGTTTCAAAGAGACGTTGCATATTCTAGGGTCAGTGGACCCTGTGATCCTGTGCTCACTCGCACATTTACTTCACTATAAGTAGACCCCCTTGGTTAGAGGTGATACTACATGGCGTCTCATAGGGATAAACCCTTTCCTTTATGTCCTTGGATATAGATATTGGTGATGGTCAAGGTACTTGGGCAGGGAAAACCCAGCCTTATCCAGAATGTGCATTAATCCCAGTAAGGAGTTGCTGCTCCCCACACCTCCAGACTGAAAGAGGTATGTTGTAATCAATATGCTCCCCCGTGGCTGGTTGGTGTCCTTGAGGGATGGTACCATGTTGAGCTAACATCTGTCTCTGCTGCTGACAGGCTGAACATGCAGCATTGGCAGCAGCTAGACCAGCCTTGGTGACAGGGAGCCCATGCTGGTGAGCCCTTATCTAGTCTCCATATTCCTTGCCACAGTTACTCCATTCACAGGCCCACTGTGCAAGCCCTGGCATGGTGGAGGACAAAGGCTGGCTGTTATCCACTGGAGTCCTCTGTGCCCCTAGCTCTTCAATGTCTCCTCTGCAGTGAATGCTCTTAAATGAGACTGCCATCAGACACAATGCCCACTCCTGTAGGTCCATCCATTACGGCCCTTGCCTAGACTTCCTTATCTCCAGCCTTCCAGTCTTGCCCTCTGCTGGCCTGATCAACCAACAAGCCATTTGCCATGTTCAAGAGTCCATGTATATTACTTCCTTCAAGTCACCTCTCTCCCTGCAAAGTAGATGACCAGTGTACTGCCCCCTGGGAGGATACTCCCTCACCACTGTCTTCAGGGCCACCCACGGGTGGGGCTGCAGTGTGGTGACAGCCCGTGTTTAGCTGCCATCAATATGTCACAGTGACCCAGCCGTGGACCAGGCATAGGTCCTGTCTAATCACAGACAGACCGCACAGGGTTATAGGGTGAGCCGAGAGAGAGGCTGGGGTGCGGCAGAGACAGGTCACGTGGGGGCCGGGCCTCCTGCTCACACAGCTTTCTCACGCCTCAGCATGCACTGACACCCAGTCACAGATGCACCACTGGCTGGCTTGGAGCTGTGCCCACCCGTGTGTGCTCAGGACTCAGGGGCCTGAAAATTCCCAGACCTTAATAGGAAAGGGAAACCGTAATAGGAACGGGAGGAATCCAATTAATAATTAAGTAAAGAAAATTGGGCAGGTGATGACCGAGGGCAGCTGAAGCTCAAAGCTGCCGGGAGCTCTGGGAGGAACTTGCCTCACAGGGTTCCTTCCCGAGAGGCAAGGGGCTGGGTTTCAGTCTGCCAGCTCGCCCTCTGCCGCTGATGGAGGGCCATTTCCAGGGCCATTCTGACTTGCGATGCACTTAGCCAGGCGTGCCTGCGCATCAGAAACTAATCCTTAGGCAGTCAGCAGCCTTTGGCCAGTCGAGGTGATCGCTAAGGGCAGACGGATGGGGCCCACCAACAGGATCTACTGTATCCTGTTCATTTTCAAAACTGAGTTGATGTCTGATCACTATCCAGAGATGACCAGTGATCCTATTTCGTAGTATCATTATAGACTCACAGACTCTGTGTCCATTTCATGTGTCTCCATCTCTTCCTGTCATTTCAGCTTAATGCCCCTGTTTCATCTTTGGCCAGTGGGAATCTTCTCAAGTTGGCTGCTCGGTCCTTTTCGCACGAACTTGACCTGAGTCTTATAACTTCCTTATTCTCAAGTATAAGAGAATTCCAGGCCCTAGACCTGGAATTTCTCCAAAGAGTTCCTTTCAGTGAAAAGTACTATTTAGAGACCACAGTCTGGACATAAGAGGTATTCACTGTTATTGATTTGTCATTGCTTCTAAGCCTTTTCAGGAGACTTCTCTCAGAAGATAGATATGTAAATCATGAGCTCATGCCGTTATTTCCAATTCAGTTTTAAGACGAGCAGTTTTTGCTTAATCTTCCTTTTCTTACACTGAAAATCTTATTTCTGAACACCATTACTATAATTACTTGTTTGCTTTATCACCATAAATAGCACTTTTCAAAATAATAACGTCAACAAAAAGATATCTCCATGGTTCTTTTTGTTCCTGGGGATCTATAGAAAATGCTGAGTGTTATAATCACTTGAAAGAAAATTCTTCTATGTGGTTTTACCTCCAACTTCATATATAATTAGGTGCATCTGTTTCATTTTGTTTTAAAATTTTAGGGATTGGATCACTTTTCCTCCGTTTAAGTTAATTTAAAATTAATTCTTTCCAGTTTAATTTTTTTGTTCCAATTATATAAAGCATTTATATGGCTCCAACATCAAAACCATAAAGTGTTATTACCATTTTAAAAGTGAAGAAACTGAGACTCAGAGAGTACCTACCTGCCCCAAAATAGAAAAAGTGAGCTGTCTTTCCCCATCAGAGGTGGGAGAGGGGCAGCAGGGAGCCTGCAGATGGCACGGACTTTTCTCAAGAACTAGGTTTGGAAGAACTCGGGGTTGAGGCTTCCAGTTCCTTCAGCTGTGGTCTCCTCTGAACACGAGTTTGCAGCCCTCAAAGCGAGGATCTGTCAGCTCAGGGGGGACAGTTGGCTCCTGCTCACGTCGCAGGGTCTCTCCCGCAGCGCTGGGCAGCTTGCAGGTTTCCACACTGTCTCCCCACCACCCTACTTCCCCTCCCACCCAGTCAGCTGCAGGAGCCCTCAGGACCCCATTCCTATGCCCTCCCTCCCTAGGACTGGGGTCCCGTGCTTCCTGGCCCTTTTCAGAAGCTATCAAAGCCCCTATTCTCCAAACACAGCTGTGCCAGCCTTCAGCGCCGTGCCTGTCCCTCGTCTCAGCCCCACTCCCATGTCCCCATGGCACAGGATCCAGGTGCCTGTGCAATGTGCAGGGCCTCAGAGAGGATCCAAGCTGCCTGGGCCCCCACCCCCGAGTCTGGGAAAGTAGGGGCAGGTGTTCAAGAAGCTGGAAGGACAAGCTCTCTCAGTAGCCGCTGTGACTGTGATTGGCACTCCAGCGAGGAAGGCCCAGGGCTAACAGGAGCCGGGGTCGGGGGGAGTTGAGATGCTAGAACTTGGGGAGGAGAGGGGAGATTCTGTTTCCTGAACTTGGGTCATGGCCTCAGCTTTGTCCTGGATGGAGGATATTGGTGGGGTGGGGGTGGGGGGAGTGGTCTGGAGATTGATTGTTCTCATCCAGAGAGACTGGAAAACTCTCCAGGGTCCAGGAGGCTGGGAGACAGCCGGCTGGATTGCACGTGGGAGAGGGTGGAGAGCTGCCCCCCACTTAGTTCTCTCTTCTTTCTACCTCCCCCATTTTCCCTCCCCTGGGAGAGACAGCTTTAGTCCCTGGCAAGAACCCAGGCCTGGGAGTCTGGAGACTTGATTTTGGTCATGTCAAGTACATGCCCTGTGACCCTAGAGTTACTTCACCACTCCAGTCTCATTTTCCTCTTCCAGAAGATACTAAGTTTACCTGAGACATGCTCCTCCTGTTACTGGGGCAGAAAGTTCTACCTGAAAACTGACTTTCAGTCTTCCTGCTTCCATTAATCCTGTTTTCTTTCAGCCAGTCCCTGGGGATCCCTTTCTGAGTCCTAGAAGGGAAAGTCCCGGTTCTCATCTCTTCTCAGAAAGAGGATAGAAATGGGCAGTAGGTGGGGTGGAGGGGTGGGGCGGTTGTCCCATGGCCATGGGTCAAGATGCAAGTAAAGAAAGTCCCTGATCAAAAATTGCCAGATCAAGGGCAAGGTTAGACTTTTGTATGAATTTTCACATCTGGAAATAATAGAAAGTCTTGGGAGGGTGCACATTTCCTCCCCTGGGAAAGGACTCCTTTCTCAAATAATGAGCCCTCTACCCAACTCACAGGGGAGTGGCCCTCTGACCTCCTGGCCAGGAGATCTGGTGCAGATTACAGTTTGTGTGTATGACTAGGAAAGGAAAAAAAATTAGATTTTAGATTTTGTAGCTGTACACCTGAAACTAACACAATATTGTAAATGACTACTTCAATTAAAAAAAAAAAGAACAATTAGATTTTGCTGAGCCTAAGCTATGGGTCAGGTGCCTCCCTTACCCATCCCCAGTGTGGTAGATATTACCCAGTGCAGTAGATACTACTCAGCCTGTTGTACACAAGAAAAAATGTTCCAAAGAAACAAAGACCTTTCCAAGGTTTCGTCACTGCAGATGGTGGCACAGGAGTTTGACCTCAGTGCCCATGACTCCAGAGTGCTTGCTCTCATTGAGATCTTCACAGCAGCGGCCGACTGTTCTCTCGCCAGGTCTGGTTTCCCACCAGGGGTCTGCGTCTTGGAACAGACTGTCTGGTTCCAGCCCTTGTCCAGACCCAGGTGCTGCTGGAGGCTGGACTCCCCCAGGGCACCAAAACGTGTGCCCACATTTCTAATCACAAGGGTAGGTGGCGCGGAAGGCCACTTCCTCTGTCTTCTCCGGTCACAGCCAGGTTTCCCTGAGGCAAGGATTGTGGTCACATGTGAGCCACCACTGAGATTGAATTTCAGCCACTCAGTTGCCTGGCTCTGCCCGGCTGTGCTCAAGCTCCATCAAGCCCCATGTGGAGATGAGCCTGAGTGGCGGTTAGGCTGGATGCAGGCACCAGTGCTGAGACTGTCTCTCAGCTCAGGGATGCAAGGTCTGAGGAGAGCAAAGGGAGGTCCCAGCACTACCCAGATCTGTCCCCAGAGGCCTTCTCAGATCCCCCCCTCTCCACTAGAAAACATGAGACAGCATTCCCAAGACCTGAAACAGTGCCTGGCCCATAGTGGACATTCAGTTAGTATTTGTTTAATGAAATGGATTAACTGAGGTTTCTTTCTCCCCAGATTCCCCAGGCACCTTGCTTTGTCCCCATCAATTCTGCATCCCTGCCTGGGGCATGTCTCTTACTGAGGGACCTTACAACCACCCCGGCATGGTTTTCTTGCCCTGTCTCCACAGTAGATGGGTCTCTGGGGAAGGGCTAGAATAATACCTTTTAGGTCCTCAAAAATTTGGAGAGGAGGGCTTTCTGTTCTGTTTGAGGGTTTTTGTTTGTGTGTTTTGTGAGTTTCTCAAGACCTTTGGAGCCAAGTCCACAGCACGGGGAATGGCAGCCCAGGCAGTGATGAGTGGGGCAGCTGGGGCATCCAATAGAGTGCAGTCCAGAATCCCATACGGAAGGGACTTGGATGAGCAAGGGTCCTGCCTTGAGGATGCATTTGCATTACAGGCAGCCCACTTTCCTTGGGATGTTTTGGAGGTACTGCTGGAGTTTGTGGGGATCATAGCCCCTGACAATCTATCCTTGATGCCTTCCCTGGTATCCAGAGGAGAGAATCCAGGCGTCTGGCTGTCCTGCCCACAGTCTGTACCATGGACCTCACCTGGAATCCCAGGAAGGAGGAGAGAAGGGGAGAGAGAGCCTGGGAAAGAAGAGGGAGGCAGAAGCTCTGGAGCTGTGGAGGGGGTGTCATTGGTATTCTGGGCGCTGAGGAGTCCCCAGCCTCTGGGCAGCTCTCAAGGCCCACCCCTTGGCACCAAGTTGTGCATTCATCAGTGACAGCTCTGGCCGGTGGGCCCTCTGGGCTCCCAGCAACGCCTGCATTTTGCACATTGGTTTGCATGACCAGTAATGTCCATTCACAGTGCCACGTCCCCTCCTCCATGTCTAGAGAGGTCCTGACTTGTTTTCCTTAACCCATGAATCTGCTGCCTAACCTCCATCTCTCCAGCTGCAAAGTCAGCTCCTCCTCTGTGCAGGGAGTGGAAGCATCACGGAAGACAAAACCCAATCAGAGCTTCCTCCAGGGAGGTGGTTAAGGTCACTTGCACCTGATCCTGCCTCCAAAAAAGAGATTCCCTCCCCCACTTATACGTGTGATGTCTCTCCAGGAGCAAAGCCTCCCTCCCATTCTCCCTTCATCTTTTTCTCTACTGGCTGAGTCCCTCCTCCTCTCCCCCTGAAAAACGGGAAGTCCCTCCGACAGTCTAACTTCCATCCCTCCAGCTGCAACATCATCCTGTAGATCGCGAGCGCTCCCTGCCCGCCCCTTCTGCCTTCCCTCCCTCCCTCTCTACTCCAAGTCTTCGGTTTCTCATCCTCAGGACGATGTCCTACTTCGCTCGTCCTTGCTCTCGCGGCTGCCGCCGCCGGGAACCGATGCAGAGAAGGCAGCGAGTCGCGTGATCTTCCCGAGCCCCCCGCGTTCCCAGCCTGGGGGCAGGGGCGGCTTCGAGGAAGGGCGGGGCGGGGGCGGGGGGAAAGAAAGGGGGTTTTGTGCGGCGCCCGGCGGCCCGGCGCCCTCTTCCGAGCGTCTTGCGGGCCCAGCCTCTCCTCGCGCCCGCGCAGTCCCCGCCGCAGTCTCGGCTGCAGCTGCAGGACCGAGCCGTGGACCCAGAGGAGACTCCCAGAGGAGGCGGCAAACTTCGCGGTGCCGCACCCCCACCCCGGTCCTCAGTTGCCTGCTGGTAGGTGAGTGTGACGGCATCCCGGCCTCCCCGCGGGAGGGAGAGAGAAGGGAGCTCCTGGCGGCTGCCCTGCGGTCTGCCCCCCCGACCCCTCAGCCTTTGCCTCCCGCGTCCCCGGCGCACTCACCCCGCAGACCCCTGCCACCTCGGCGAGGTCCGCTGTCGGCCAGCTCGGAGCGCCCACGGCCTCAGCTGCCATCCTGCCGTCTCCAGCTCTGCCGCTGGCACCCCCATTGCTGCTTGCAGTCTACCCCGCAGCCCCCTCGAGCCCGCGGGCTCATGGGAACGCCCCTCTGGGTTCTCACGTCTTCCCTGCTGCGGGCTCCAGTCCCAGCACCACGGCCGAGATTTCCGACCTTCATCCCCTGCCGCCGGGTACCCACGCTGCAGGCAGCAGAGCGGGAGGAGCCGGGGCTGGCCACCCTAGGGGTACCTCCTCGTAGCTCGAGCGACAGCCGACAGGAGCCTCTGTATTGGGTGATCCTGGAGCCCACTGGAAATGGAATCCTAACTTACTTGCTAAGTGACCTTGGGCAAGTTAGTTGACCTCCTTGAACTTTGGATTCCTCATTGATGTAATGCCTACAGAGTATTTTTCTCAAAGTTGAGGTTATACATGGAAAAGACTTCCCAGATGGCACTAGTGGTAAAGAACTCGCCTGCCAATGCAAGAGACATAAGAGAGAAGGGTTCGATGGGGAAGATAAACCTGGGTGGGGTTCTATCACCATCACTCCTGGAGGAGGGCATGGCAACCCACTCCAAAATTCTTGCCTGGAGAATCCCATGGACAGAGGAGCCTGGCAGGCTGCAGTCCATGGGGTTGCAAAGAGTCAGACAGGACTGGAAGCAACTTAGCACGCACACAGGCATACATGGAAAGCATTTAGTTAAGAGGCCTGGCTCAGGTAGACGGTCAGAAACTGCTGAAATTCCAGTTACCACTCCTGTTTTCCTTCCTAGCGCTGCTGTTGGGCTGGGAAGCACTCCCCTCCCCCATCAAGTACTTCCAACTCCCTTCCTCTCAGAATAGCTCAGCCCACTGGGTTCTAACAGGACTAAGATTTGCCATCAATTTTATCAGCACCATTAGTATCTGTGTTATTCCCATTCCAGATAATACCACTGAGATCAAGGGACACTATTACCCACAAAGCCACCCCAAGTATTACCAGTGCCTGTATTGTCATGGCTAACTTTGCCGTTGATACCAGCATCACCCACATTTCAGGTTTTACACTACACAATAGCTCAGCTGGCGATGTTGCTAATCATATTATTAGTTGTGCTTCCAATAAATAGGCCTATTTTTTACAATGCCTGCAGTTACTCCTGTAGGCCCTGTTAAGGACTCACTGATATTGTGTAGGTTCCTGTTGCCCCTCACAAGGCCTCAAAGGGGATAGCTGAAAGCTTCCCTCCTGAGGTGACCAAAGTTCGGCCTCCTGTGCGTCCCTGCTGACTCTGCTGAGCACGGGAGCTCAGTTCCTATGGGGCAGACCTTGAACTGCCAGCCGGTGGACATTCAGCATGGAAACGGTGGGCGTTGGGTGCACACACAGCACATGCAGCCTGGTCTTGGTTCTCTGTGGACTGGATTTATGAAGCCTGTGAGGGGATAGACATCCATCGTCAGACAGGAATGGTAATGTAACATGAAGGAAGTTTCCCAAACAGCTGGGGAAACTCAACACAAGGGCCGGAGTCCAGAAGCTGGAGCGGAGGGATGATGTGGCATCAGGGGAAGGGACAGAAGACTGCTGAGCTCCTGAGGATAGAGATGGAGTGGAGTGTCCAGCTCTGGAGGATGAGAAGATGGAACGGAGGTGGGAGGATGTGTGGGATGGAGACTAAGGCTTGGATCCTTGAGTCTAAGTCTGGGACCAAAAGAGGGGATGCTTAAGTTTTCTCAGGACTCCTAGCTATTCCAGGAAGGGGCTGAGGCCCAAGCTTGGTGGCACTGGGGAGTGGGTGGGAGGTGTGTAGAACTCTGCTCCTGAGAACCGCACAACGAGGGCCACCCTCTTAGCCTTGCTAATCGGTGACTCACAATCCTGGCGATAGGGGTGGGATACCCTCCATGATTCAGCGCATCCAGGTCCTCATCAGCTTCAGACTTTCTCCCCTCATTCCCCCACCTACATAACAGGGGTGAAAGGAGATTCTAGGGTGTTGGTCCCAGAGTGGCTCCAACTATATGGGTTTCTGGGCCGCCTGTCAAAGAGCTGTGAGTGGCTCCAGCTCTAGCCCAGGGAAAGGGGAGGGAAGGCGCCAGAGAGGGGCCTAGCTCAGGACCTGGCACAGCTCAAAGGCACGGCAAAACAGTCTCCCAAGCACCCGGCAGGCACTGACTGTTCATGCCAAATGGTCCCCTCTCCAACCCCAGAAAGCAGTCCTCTCAAGTGCTCCCATGCCCAGAGCTGCTCCCAGCATCCTCTGATTGGGTCCCAACAAGAACCTCCTCCCTCTCAAAGGTCAAATAGAGTCTCTGGGTATCTGGCTCCTGCCATTCCACTCTCACCTCTGACCTTGAGGAAATGATGCCCAGCCACACTCAGGGAAACGGAGATCATAGTGGTGGGGAGGTGTCCTTAGGAGGATCTGGGATCTTTGGGAGGATCTGGGAGAAGAGGGTAATTTCCTATCAGCTCAGGCTCAGGAAATGGGATATATATATATACAAGGGCAGAGCCTGATTGGTCAGGGAAGATGGGGAGTAGCCAGTGGGAAGAAGCCTGATGTCAAGGAAGTCTTGCTTATAGTCTAACCTTCATCTCTCCTGCTGCACTCCTGGCCTATTCCATGGCAGTTTGGGACTCCATGCTCTTTTGAGGCTAGGCCAACCATTAAAAATGAAGTTGGCTCTGCAACCTTCCCTCCTTGGGGCACACTGGCCTGGTACTTGACGTGGTTTCACTGGGGACTCAGTTTCAACCCTATCCCTCTCTGAGCCCCTTTCTCAATGTCCCACCCCCATCCATCCATTATGAGAGTGTAATAAGTGCCTTGAGATCTTCAGAGGAATAGTCTGAGTTCTCCGAGCTTCTGATGGCCAAGGGTAGACGGGAAATGGTCCCTCTCATTTATTCTCACACATCCCCCTTACCCTGGTGCTGGAGTTGGGGGAGGAAGAGGCTGGATGGAGGCCAGACTAGCAGAGACAGGGGCTTTGTCCCAGCTGGTTTCTGAGCCAGGAGATCCGGTGGGAAAGCCCGTGCCAGGCAGAAAGGAAAGGCTGGGAAGGAGGGAGAAGGCAGCCAAGGAGGAGGGGGTGGAGGATGCTCGGGGATAAAGAGAAGAGTTTCCTTATAAGTAATGGTGCAGTGTAGAGGGGGGAGGCCAAGGAGGGGTTAGACTGGAGAGAAGCTGTACATTGCCTGGGTTTAGTCTAAGAAGTCTTCCTGGAGGAAGCTAGGGAGGAAGGTATAGGAAGGAAAAGTTGGATGGGTATCGTGGGAGGAGGAGGGTCCAAAGAAGTCTGGCCCTGGGAGGGACAGAGGGGACTCTAAGCATAATAGCATCTGTCATTATGCTATATGCCATAAGCACTTGTTGAGCTCTTACTATATGCAGGGTTCATTTTTGTTTTTGTTGTTTTTCTTTTTTGATGGAATGCACTCTCAAAGCACATAGCCTCATCACAACCTGTGAAGTGGTAGTAATGGTGCTCCTTTACAAGTAAGAAAATAAAGCCTTAATGAGAATAAAGAACTTACCTGAAGTCACATGGTGAGCTGACAGCACCCAGGTCTTGGTTCTGAATAAGAATCCTAGGGAGGAGACAGGGATCAGAAGTAATGTTAATAAATAGTGAGGTAGGGACAGTGGGCTCCTGGAGTCAGGATATGTATGATCCATGTGGATCTGGTGGGGAGTCAGAAGTCCAGCCTGAGGTCTAACCCCATCTTTCCTCCTCCAGTCCCTCCCTCATCCTGCAGCATGGCCCCACTGTTCCTGCCCCTCCTGGCAGCGCTGGGTCTGGCCTGGATCCCTGCGGCCTTGGCTGATGCTCTGGAAGGAGGCAGCTCAGGTAAGCAACCCCACTCAGGGTCACCGTTTGTCTCCTACCTCTCTCCTGTGGTAGAAAGGAGCCTCTTGTCCAGCCCTAAGCAACCTCTGTCAGCCTCGAGGGACCAGGGAGGAACTGGGAGCACTGTGGGGGAGGGCCTGTGCAGGGACACTTGAAAATCAGGGATGATTTGTGGGCCCTTGGTAGGAGATGGAATTTGGGGAGTAGGGCTGGGGTTGGGCATTAGGTACAAGGCTGTTGGTCTCCAGGGTGGAGGATGGGGGGGCCCTCTGGGACGATGAATGGGGCTGCGAGGCTGCACAGGGATGGAACTGGGAGAAATCCAGAAAGGGGGTTTGAAGGGCACAGACTAGGGAAATTTTGAGAAGAGGTTTGCAAGACCCAGGGGTGAGGTTTGAGGACCCAGAGTGGGGCCCAGGAATCCTAGGGTGGTACTGGGAGGCTCTGGGGGCAAAACTAGCTGACTCTGTGGACGGCTCTGTCGACCCTGAGGGGTGAGCCTGGGGGACCTACAGGTGAGTTTGCAGGACTCAGCGGCCGGAGTGCTGAGTTCCTGGGGGGGCGGGGTTACGAGAACCCAGAGGCGGGGCGTCGGGATCCTGGGGCGGGGCTTAGAAACCCCAGGGTAGGGAGCGGCAGATCTACTACGCGAAGTTCCAGCCGGCTCCGCCCGTCCACAGAGGACAGGGCCTTCCGCGTGCGCATCGCGGGCGACGCGCCGCTGCAGGGCGTGCTGGGCGGCGCCCTCACCATCCCATGCCACGTTCACTACCTGCGGCCGTCGCCGAGCCGCCGGGCCGCGCAGGGCTCCCCGCGGGTTAAGTGGACCTTCCTGTCCGGCGGCCGGGAGGCCGAGGTGCTAGTGGCGCGGGGCCTACGCGTCAAGGTGAGCGAAGCCTACCGGTTCCGCGTGGCACTGCCTGCCTACCCGGCGTCACTCACCGACGTCTCCCTGGTGCTGAGCGAGCTGCGGCCCAACGACTCAGGCATTTACCGCTGCGAGGTCCAGCACGGCATCGACGACAGCAGCGACGCTGTGGAGGTCAAGGTCAAAGGTGAGAGGTCGGAGACGGAGAAGGGGAGGGGAGCCCACTGTGTGGGGCGGAAGCAGACACCTAGAAGGCGCAGACCGAATTGGAAAAGGAGTTTCCCTCCTTTCTTTCTTCAGGTGGAGGAAAATTCTACCCACAGTCTAATTTAAGTCCCTCATGCTGTAGAGTGAGCGCAATCTGGACTTTACCCTTTGTCTACAGGGGAGTGACAGGGAGGGTAAGGGGAAGTCTGTGTGCTGGGTGATCCCGCCTCAGGGTCCTCTCTGCCCCTCAGGGGTCGTCTTTCTCTACCGGGAGGGCTCTGCCCGCTATGCTTTCTCCTTCACTGGGGCCCAGGAGGCCTGTGCCCGCATCGGAGCCCGAATCGCCACTCCGGAGCAGCTCTATGCCGCCTACCTCGGGGGCTATGAACAGTGTGACGCTGGCTGGCTGTCCGACCAGACCGTGAGGTGGGCTGGGACTGTCGACCACGAATTTCTAGTTGTTTCTGAGGGGGCTGTGGCTTCTGGTTCTACCAGGGGCTGCCGGCTGCTGTCTCAGGCGGGCCATACAGGGCTCCTTGCCTGTGGGAGATGAAATTGGTCTGCGGCGGGCGGGTTAGGACCGAGTGCTGGCGGGGGTGCATTTCTGCAGAGCTGAGAAGACACTTGGCTACACTGAAAGCAATGTGATTCTGGGGCAGAGGGGTCACCACGGGACGGCCCCTGGTGAAGGCATTTGTACCTCTGCCCCAGGTATCCCATCCAGACACCACGAGAGGCCTGTTATGGAGACATGGATGGCTTCCCTGGGGTCCGGAACTACGGAGTGGTCGATCCGGATGACCTCTATGATGTTTACTGTTATGCCGAAGAACTAAATGGTGATTGGGGGTGGGAGGTTCCCAGGGGAAGAGACCCCTCTCCGGGGCTGCCCTTAGGTCCTCCCGGGCCTCTGCTGGACCTTACCATACTGTGTTTAAGTGTGCACCCGGGAGTAAGGGAAACTGTCCCTCTCTCCAAACACGGTCATAGAGACAGGTTCACGGCCAAAGCCTCCAGACAGGTGGCTGAGACAGGAGACTGAGTTTGACTCTGCTGCCACCTGCTGTACATCTCTTTGGTGGATAACCAGTGTTATCAGTCCTGTCCGATATAGTCTACTAGGCTCCTCTGTTCATGGTATTCTCCAAGGAAGAATACTGGAGTGGGTAGCCATTCCCTTCTCCAGGGGATCTTCCTGATCCAGGGATCAAACCTGAGTCTCCCCCATTGCAGGCTGCTTCTTTACCATCGGACCCACCAGAAGGTTCCATACATCTCTTTACGTTTTAGCATCTTTGAGCCTCAGTTTCCTTCTTTGCAGAATGAGGAAGTTGGGCCAGGTTCCTTTGAGCAGTGTTATCCATCCTAAGGTTCTATCAAGACTTCGATCCTGTGAAGTAGGGCGATAGGCTCCATGCCACAGCTGAGGAAACTCAGGCCCAGAGGAGCTTGCCCAGAGTCCCAGTGGGAGCCCCGGGTGGAAGGAGCTATCTTCCTGGTAACCCAGCCTCTTCTTCCTCCCCAGGAGAGCTGTTCCTGGGTGCCCCTCCAGACAAGCTGACCTTGGAGGAGGCACGGACATACTGCCAGGAGCGGGGTGCTAAGATTGCAACCACCGGCCAGCTGTATGCAGCCTGGGATGGTGGCCTGGACCGATGCAGCCCTGGCTGGCTGGCTGATGGCAGTGTGCGCTACCCCATCGTCACCCCCAGCCAGCGCTGTGGTGGGGGCCTCCCTGGTGTCAAGACTCTCTTCCTCTTCCCCAACCAGACCGGCTTCCCCAACAAACATAGCCGCTTCAACGTCTACTGCTTCCGAGGTGAGCCCACTCCCTTGCAGAGGCTGAGACCAATCTCAGGCAGGCAGAGTCGAGCCCTCCAGTTCCACCCCGGCCCTGACCAGTCTCTCTTGGGTCTTTGCCATTTGCCTCCTGGTGCTGCGGGTGGTGCTCTCTGACTTGGTCTGTGTGGCCTCAAGGAGGGCTCACCTCTCCGCATTGCCTAAGCTGCCCCCACATCAGTAGTTCTTGCCTTGTTCTTTCTGTTGCAATACCACCTCTCCTCTATTGGGCTGCCAATCATGTGCCCATCTCTGGTCAGCTCATGAACATAGCAGAGATGACCAACATTCTTTGAATCCAGGGAGTGATCCACTTCAGTTAAACAAATATCCTCCAGAGCCCTCAGTGGGGTTTCCAGAGCCTTCAGCTTAAGCTTGAGTATCAACTCTTAAACACCAAATACTGATGGACAGACGTAATCCCCTACCCCTCACAGGGAGCAAATCCTTAAGGACAGTTGGGTGTAGAGACAGCCTCCTGCCCACGTCTTATATTGAGAGCTACTCTAGAGAGGCACAGGGCCCAGGCCAAGGGTGACTGACACTCAGGGAGGCATTGCCATAGAGCATCTGAGTCCTTGCCCCAGCTGGGAACCTTCAGTAGTGCTGGTACTTCAGTTGTACTAGTACTGGTATTTCTGCTGGAGGCAGAAATGGGGGGAGAAGAAACAGCCTTTACCCTCGGGGAGCCCCTAGTCTGAAGGAGGAAGATGAAACTTCTGCCATGGGAGCCCCCAGTCTGACTGAAGACAAGATGTCTCACTCCCAGCATGAGGAAAGACTGGGAGAAAAGCTTTACTTCCACTGGGACTGATCTCCAGACAGCTTTGGCCTGAGGCTGGTGGAGTAGGGAAGTCAGGTCCACGGGAAGACAGGTCCATCTGAACAGGCTTACTGGAACACGGATAATGGTGATGATGATAATTATAACAACAGTAGCTAACACTTCAACACTGATTATAATTATGTGCCAAGCACTATTCTGGGACGAAATGGAAAGAGGAGCTGAATCAGGAGATGGGGCTAGGGAAGAGGATGACCAGAGTAGGGAGCAGGTGGGGACAGAAGCGGCCTAGGGCACAGGTTTGCTTGTCTGGTATGAGCAGGTGACAAAGGCAGGAGGACACGCTGTCCTGTCCTGTCTGGCTGAGCAAGGACAGCCCCTGGGGCTTTTCTTAGCCCAATTCCACCTTCCCTTCATTGGTTTTCTGCTCTTGGTAGTCGATTCATTCTAAAACTCTGGTTATCTGCAGAGAGCAGATCCTGAAATGGTAGATCTGCTCATCCTTTGCCCTTTTGCCCCAACACTGAGATCATCTGGTGGTGATGCTGGAATGTCCTTCCTGTTCTCTGTCCTTCAGCTCTCCTGTGGTGATGGCAGCCTGTCCCCATCAATTTCTAAAGTCTTAGAATGACTGGGATGCTTCACATCTTGCCCCAAACCCAGGGTCCCACAGTGCTGAGGCCACTCTGTTCATCCTTCTGTCTCCAAGGGATGACTTCTCTCCTGAGCCTTTCTTTACCAGTCTATCTAAAGTAGTACTTCCCATCTCCTTACTCTGCTTAACTGTTCTTCAGATGGTAAAATTATAATGTATGCTTATTTGCTTATCTGTATCTAGAATACAATAAATTCGGTAGGGGCAGGAATCATGCTATTTGGCTCTGCACTCTGTCCTCAGTGCCCAGGAGATTGCTTGGCATGGTACGTAGTGGACACTTGATTAATGCTTGAGGAATGAGTAATGAAGTCCTAGGGTGCTCCCTGGGCCCCATGAGTCCTCCACAGAGAGGATGAGAGAGAATTAAGAGAACTCCGTGATCTCTGAGTCTAACCCAGAGCCCTCACCTGCAGGCATGGGTTGGGGGAAGAGCCACCTGTCTAACCTCCCACTGGCGCTTTCCTTCTGCCACAGATTCTGCCCAGCCTTCTGCCATCCCTGAGGCAGTCAACCCTGCCTCTGACCTGGCCTCTGATGCACTGGAAGCCATTGTCACAGTGACTGAGACCCTGGAGGAACTGAAGCTGCCCCAGGAAGCTGTGGAAAGCGAGTCCCGAGGAGCCATCTACTCCATGCCCATTATAGAGGATGGAGGTGGTGGAAGCTCCACTCCAGAAGACCCAGCAGAGGCCCCTAGAACCCTCCTAGGTAACTCAAATCTCTCATCCTGGGGTTGTCTTTGCCTGGAAGAAGTTAAAGGCAGAAGGGGCCACACTGGGCTGAGGCCGGGGCTGTCCCCACCGTGGCTCTGCCCTCTCAACAGCACAGTAGCGCAAGGCACCGCCCTTGTCCCTCTCCCAACCTTTGCCTTTCCAGCAGAGCCCACTCTCAAATAGCTAGGTCTGGAGATGCTTGGACTAAGGAGCTGCCCTTTGGGAAGGAAGGATCTCCTGTCTTTGGTCCCTTCCCCCCATCACCTATCCAAAATAAACAGAATTTCAACAGACTGGTAGAGAGAGATGCAGCCACCAGGTTTTCCTGGACTAATGACACCCCACAGAGCCTTCTCAAGCGTTGCCTCAATATTGCAACTCCTGTTGAAATTCTTCTGGTTCAGAGCAAAGACAGTTCCTCCCCAGGGCAGCCTCTTGCCTCTGCCCTAGGGCTCACCCTCCCCAGTCCCACTTCTCTCTCTGCTTCCCCTTCCTTCTTCCTGTCCTCTGGCGGGTGCTGTCCCTGGTGCTGAATCATCTGTGCTTTGCCTAGAATTTGAAACCCAATCCATTGTGCCTCCGCTGGGGTCCTCCGAAGAGGAAGGCAAGGTGTTGGAGCAAGAAGAGAAATACAGGGGTGAAGAAGAGAAAGAAGAGGAAGAAGAAGACGAGGAGGTGGAGGATGAGGCCCTGTGGGCCTGGCCCAGTGAGCTCAGCAGCCTGTACCCAGAGGCCCCTCTCCCCACTGAGCCGGCTCCAGAGGAGTCACTTACCCAGGCATCCCCTCCAGGGAGGGCTGCCCTCCAGCCTGGTGCATCACCACTGCCCTATGATGAGCCAGAGGCTCCCAGGCCTCCAAGGGTCCTTGGGCCACCCACTAAGACCCTGCCCACTCCCAGGGAGGGGAACCTGGCATCCCCACCACCTTCCACTCCGGTTGGGGCAAGAGAGAGAGAGGAGGAGACTGGAGGTCCTGAGCTCTCTGGGGCCCCTCGAGGAGAGAGTGAGGAGACAGGAAGCTCCGAGGGTGCCCCTTCCCTGCTTCCAGCCACAAGGGCCCCTGGGGATACCAGGGATCTGGAGACCCCCTCTGAAGAGAATTCCAGAAGAGCTGTCCCACCAGGGACTTCAGTGCGTGCCCAGCCGGTGCTGCCCACTGACAGTGCCAGCCGTGGTGGAGTGGCCGTGGCCCCCTCATCAGGTAACTTTGCCCAAGGCTCAGCCTCCCTCCTTCTCCTCCTCCTCTTCCCCCCCCTGCAGCTCTGGATCACCTGACCCATAGTCCTTTAACCCACCATTGCCCCAGACTCTCTGGTCCTTTACCTTCATTCTCCTACCCACCTCTACCTGCAGGCTTCCAATCCTGGATGCCCCACTTTGTGACTACCATCCCAGCTCTCTGACTTCTCACCCTATAACCCCAACTCCGTGACTCCCACCCTGTGACCTCTCCCTGTTTCTGAAATCCTCACTGTGACCCCCAGTCCCACCACCAACCACGTGGAACTTTTTCCTAGCCTCAGTTCTCTACCCGTGACTCACATCTCACTGGCCCCACAGAGCACCCTCAGGCCTTGTTCAGTGGGTGCCCTCGTAGCCTTCTGCATTCTTCAAGGCCCAGGCTCATTCCCCTGCTGCTCCCTCCCGATCCTGTATGCCTCCCCCCTTCAGCTGCCTCCCACTGGTATCAGGGAAGCCTGGAGTCCCGTTCCCACCTCTCAACCTTTGGGGTCCAGGAGAGCCCTTATCCCCACAGAGCCTTAAGCAGCTACTTCTATGAAGTACTTTTTTCAACTGTTTCATGGAAACAAGCCTTGGAAATAAATCTCTATTAAACTGCTTTATAACCAGAACTCTGGCACCCTCTGTCTCCACCCCTAGCTGTTTGCCCCTTTCATCCCATGGATTTGTGTGCTGGGTAGCTCTTTGGTGCTTCTTGTGGTTCCATCTCTGTCTCTCTCTCTCTCTCTCCCTGGGTCTTTGTGTGTCTTTGTGCCTCTCCCTTTCCATCTTCAGCCTGCACCCTTTCCTGTCCTAGCGGTCTAACAGCCCCTTGCTGTTCCTTCATGCTCTCCTCAGGCTTGTCTCTGCCTGCCTTCCTGTCTCCTGAGATCTACACGTTACCCCCAGAGACGTCTTTGTCTGTCAGTCTGTGGGAGTGCTGGGAATTGTAGTCCCTCACTTTTGACAGGGAGAAACCTCTGCAGCCCAGAGTGTGTGTGTGCATGTGTGTGCATGCGTGTGTGTGTATATGTCCCTTTGTATTCGTGTGTGCATGCGTGTTTGTGTATATGTCCCTTTGTATTCACTTCTGATCCATCCTCTTGGCTCCCATCTAGAGCTGCACACACAGGGTACTGACAGAGAGAGCCCATCCTAGCGTGGAGGGCGTTCCCTGGCATTCAGGTGCCCCAGGAGCCTGTTCCCCTCTCGAAAACATCCAGAGGGGTTAAAATCTCACTTGCACCCCCATGGTCTCTCCCTCCTCCACTAACTCCTGTGCTAATGACTACCCTCACCCCCTATTTTACCCTCCCTGAACTCAAAGTATCTCAAAGTTGTGGAGAAGACACAGATCAGCAGGGAAATATGGAAATTGTGGGGGGGGTGGGGGAATGGGGGAGTTAGGTTTTGGCATTTAAGAGCAAGAAGCCCTACCTATTCAGTGAAGGCTGAATTTCCACATGGAGATCTCTGGAGAAGGCTGGGATCCTCCTAGTCCCAGGACCACTCTTCTAGATGGTCCAGGGTGGGCTCAGGGTCTCTGCATCACACCTGGGCTCATGCATTTTGACTACTGGCTCCCTGCCCAGCTGGCCTTGGAGTTCAGTACTGCATTGGGCAGGAAGGGGCTTTGGTGGGAGAGGAGCACCATTGGAATTATCTGTGGTGTCTTAGTTACCCCACCTGAGGGATGAGTGAGTGGTCCTCCAGCCCGCTATTGCAGCAGGAAGGCAGGGAGAACTTTCTGAGTGTGTATAATAGTTGATCCAAAAGGGGTGGGGGGACGGGAATACCAGAAGTCTTCAGAAGTTCTTTCACCACCAACACAGCCTCCCCTCCTGGTCAGGTTCTGCCACTCACAGGCAGGGAGAGGGAGCTTTGGCTTGGGTGGGACTCCACAGACCAAGTTTGAGAGTCTCTGTCCACCAGGATTGGAGGGTTGGGCAGAGAGGACCACAGGGGGAGCAGAAAAGTGTGAGGGATGAAAAGGGAGTTCAGGACTCCTACTTTCTGTAGGACCTGGTGCTTAGAGAGTTAAGTGAAACACCTCCTCTCCTTGCTTTGCCCTGGGAGGCAGCAACACCAGATTGGAAGAAACTGTTGGCAGAAGGGGTGATTACAGGGGGAGTGGTGCTGGAACAGCTGATTCATTTTACCCAAAACAGCTAGGTCATCCCAGAAAAATTCTTTGAAACAACTCCAGCTCCTCCTCCCCCGACCTCTGCTCTGATCCTCACCAGGCAGTGGGATCTCGGGCCAGAGTGAAGCATTATGGGCCCTGGCCTTGGCCTCTAAGAGTGGATGGCATGGTCTGAAGGTCCCGCCCCAAGCTGGGCTGAGAACACTGACCTGTCCTGTCAGTCTGTGAGGTCATCTTCTCCTGGTCATCTGGAACAGAAAGCAGTCGAATTTGTCAGCCCCTTCAGCACCCAGGCCCAGTGTAGGGGCAGCCACCCAGCATCCTGAGAGAGAGTCCAGAAAAGGAGGCAGATGGCCTAGCCAGCTGGAGCTGGACCTAGATAACAGATTGCAGGCCTTCAGGGTAGTGTGTTAATCCAAGAATACTGCCTGGAGGAGAGGGAACTGGGAGGAAGGAGTTGAAAGGGTTTCTAGGCTGAGGGAACCTTCTGGAGGCCCCATATGGAGGGGGAAAGGAAGGCCTGGTGAGGGGGAGAGTGAAGAGAGAAGGAGAGACAAAGAGGTTGGATGATGTTGAGAGAATGTTGCAGTGCTGCAGGACAGGGCGAGCTACTGGGCTCCATTCCTGGGATGGGTTGGGGGCAGTGGGGAAGGAGAGGGCAGAGAGTGAGGGAAGCACATTGGATCTTCCTCCAGCAGCTTCCAGCAGCTTCGGGGCCTGACTGCCCAGTGGACAGCAGGAGGAGGGGGTTAGCTCCCTCCCGGACCACCCTGGCACCAGGTCTCAGAAGCAGTAAAAGGCAGGTCACAACTCACTGTTCCTATGGTGACTCGACTCTCCTTCAGTTCCACCCAGCCTATCTAGACTACACAGAATCATGCTAAGACCTGGCGCAATGACAGGGGCTGGGGGCCTAAACTCTAGACCTAGAGAAGTAAAGTGACCATCTCAGTGTCACCCAGCAGAGCCAGAAGCTAGGTTAAGAGTCCAGGATGCATGACTGAAGGCCCGATATCTTTCCCCTTGGTGGAGTCATACCCTGCGAGCTTTCCTGGACACATCCCCTTGGTCCCTGTTAGAGGCTGCACTGGCGGACATGACAGTGACCAGCATAGGACTGAGCCAGTGCTGAAACGGGGCAGTGAGGAGAGACCCAGAACTCAGGCTTCAGGGAGAACACAGGGTGCTGTGACAGCCGCCAGGACAGGGGAGTCAGGGCTGGAGGGCTGGCTGCAGAGCTGTGCTCCCCTGCCCCCCACCTCACTTCTCTCCCCCTCAGGTGACTGTGTCCCCAGTCCCTGCCACAATGGTGGGACGTGCTTGGAGGAGGAGGAGGGGGTCCGCTGCCTGTGTTTGCCTGGCTATGGGGGGGACCTGTGCGATGTTGGTGAGTGTGTTGAGGGGCTATTGTTGGGGAAGATCTGAAGCCTAGGCCCTGCCACAGTGCACTGGTTCTGGGGGAGGGGGGCGGGGAGGAAGGGGACACTTCCCCTTTGGACCTGTCATTAATGAACCTCCATTTGTTGTCCTTGCTCTTGGATGCACCGCGCACCTGGTGGGATCTCGGTTCCCTACAAGGGATGAACTTAGGCCTCCTGCAGTGGAAACGCAGATAATGAATTACCATTTTAGACAAATCACATAACTTCTCTGAGGCCTACCCTCAATTTCCTTATCTGTTAAGTAGAGCCAAAAATGACTCTCTCGGGGAGTCTGTGAGCCTGGAATCTGGCAGGCACAGTCAGTACTTGTCCGTCTCCATTCTCCTGGGAGGAGAGGGAGGTTCGGCTTTTCTTTCAGATGGAGGATTGCGGAGACCCAGGTCGGGACTCCAGCTTTCACCCTGGTCTCTCGCTGCAGAGAAGGAAGGCATCAGGGCGCCCAACCGGGCGCTCGCTCTTGGGCGCCGCCCTCCTGCCCTCGGCCCCGCCCCCTCGGCCTGCGGCGGTGGAAGGAGCTCAGTCTCCCTGTCTGGGGACACAGCCTCTCAGAGTTTTGGGGTCCTACCCTCTAAGCTGCCTGCTCTTCTGTGTCCCAGGCCTCCACTTCTGCAGCCCCGGTTGGGACACCTTCCAGGGCGCCTGCTACAAGCATTTTTCGACCCGAAGGAGCTGGGAGGAGGCGGAGAACAAGTGCCGGATGTATGGGGCGCACCTCGCCAGCATCAGCACCCCGGAGGAACAGGACTTCATCAACAGTGGGCTGGGGACAGGGAGGGGGGCGACCCTCGTCACCTGTTCCCTCATCCACGCATTCACTCACCAGTCAGTCAAAGAGTGTGTTAATTAACTCCCTTATACATTCATTCAGGTACTCACTACTTGGTTTACCTCATTCATTCATTCACTTTTCCTTCCTGTCTCCCTCCTTCCCACTCCACACGTGGGCAGTGGGGCTTCTGGCAGGGGAGGGCTGAGAAATACGCAGAAAATACACCTGCATAAGCCTGGTGGTTCCTTGGGGCTCGTTTATAATCGCTCCCCACCTCCCTGGCTCTCCTGCCTCCATCTGCTTTCCCCGACTCTGACGCTGTTGAAAGCTTTTACTTTTTCCAGAGTTTCCCTTTTCTAGCCTTAGTGATATTTTTCCTCTTCCCTCACCCCTATGCCCCTGTCTTCCTTCCTGCCCGTGTGCAGAGGTTGGAGGGAGAAATAAGGATACCGGGAAGCGTGGATTTGGGGCTGCGGGGACTTGCCCCGCGAGCGCCCACAGACCGCTCAGTGACGGGGAATGGCCGCCCTCTGCTGGCAGCGGAGCTCACTGCACACTTTCGTGTCCTCCGCGGTTGTTCCCCAGATCGATACCGGGAGTACCAGTGGATCGGGCTCAATGACAGGACCATCGAAGGGGATTTCCTGTGGTCAGATGGCGTCCCCCTGGTGAGAGGTTCCGACCGCCCCTCACGTGATCTAGGTCGTTTCTACGAAGCACTTCTACCCTCTACCCGCAGTGACCCCCATCTCTCCGTCTCCTCTTCCTGGCCCTGTGCCTTTTCCTCTTCCTGGCCCTTCTTCCTTGCGTCCCCTTCTCTCTTCTTCTCATCTGGTTCCCATTACCCCTACCCCCAAATCCCCTGACATTTTTTCCCTTTGGGGTCCCCTACTCCCCACCCCTCTAGCCTTCCCTCTCTTGGTGCCCCTCCTCGACCCCCTTCTCCTCAAGTCCTCCAGGTCCATTCCTCCCCGTGCTCCTGGTGCTGGAGCTCCTCACTACCTCCTGCATCCTCCCCTCCCCGCCCTCCCAGCTCTATGAGAACTGGAACCCCGGGCAGCCAGACAGCTACTTCCTGTCCGGAGAGAACTGCGTGGTTATGGTGTGGCACGATCAGGGACAATGGAGTGATGTTCCCTGCAACTACCACCTGTCCTACACCTGCAAGATGGGGCTGGGTGAGGGCAGGCAAGGGGGAGGAGAGGTGGGGGCCAGGGAATCCTGGAACTGATGCGTGTGCAGGAGGAGAGTGCAAAACTACACTGAGGAATCGGAAATGTGCCCCAGGCTGTGAGCAAGGGCGGGATACAAATCAGACGGGCTCACTAGGAACCCCCGCTCTTTGAAACGGTTTTATGATTTTATTTGTTTTTGGCCGCGCTGAGTCTTTTGTTGCTGTGCAGGCTGAGCTCTAGTTGCGGTGAGGGGGCTGCTCTCTCCTGGCCGTCGGGAGCACTGTGGTGCCCTTGGTGCCCGGCTTCAGCAGTTGCAGCTCCTAGGTTCTGGAGCACAGGCTCAGTAGCTGTGGTGAACTTAGTTGCTCCGCAGCATTTGGGACCTTCCCAGATTAGGGATCAGGCCCATGTCTCCTGCCCGGGCAGGTGGTTCGCTGCCCCTGAGCCCGCAGGGAAGCCTCTCCACCGCCTTCTTTCTTTGTGTGTCAGCTCATGGCCTTCTCCTCTCCTCCTTCATCCCAGCTCTGGGGACGGTTTGAGCTGGGTTCCCAGTTCCTGACTGTGTTCTCCCTGCAGTGTCCTGTGGGCCCCCACCAGAGCTGCCCCTGGCTCAAGTATTTGGCCGCCCACGGCTGCGCTATGAAGTCGACACAGTGCTTCGTTACCGGTGCCGGGAGGGGCTGACTCAGCGAAACCTACCACTGATCCGCTGCCAGGAGAATGGTCACTGGGGGCTCCCCCAGATCTCCTGTGTGCCCCGCAGGCCTGTAAGTGCCAGGAGGAGAAAGGTGGGAGACCCTAGCCCATATAGCCTTGGGCTCCAGTGCTAGCTCTGCCCATCGCTAGCTAGGTAAACTTGGAGTCATCACTACCGCTCTCTTGGGGCACAGAGGAGGTGGGCTGAATGCTCTTGGGGTCCCCTTCAGTGCTGCTGTCTGAGACTATGCAGCCACAGTCTGGGCTCTTAAGGGCTGAGCCAGGGAAAGTGTTTTGATGAGATCAGAGGACAAGGAGCAAGAACTCGAGAGGGCAGACTCTGAGAAGAGAAAAGACAAGGAGCCCAAGGGTGGAGGGTGAGTGTGTGTCTTTCCCAGGCTCGAGCTCTGCGCCCAGTAGAGGCCCAAGAAGGACGTCAGAAGACGCTCGTGGGGCACTGGAAGGCACGGTTGAACCCCTCTCCCAATCCTGCTCCAGGTCCCTAAGGGGCAAGGCCCCTGGCACTGCCCTCTGCCACCAACCCTCCTTAGACCCATGCTCTTCCGCCACGGGGAGAGACAGCAGGAAAGGGGTGCAGCTGAAGTCCATGTGGCAGTCCCTGGAGGGGCTTCTGGGAAATACTGGGTTGGCCAAAAATCCGTTTGGCTTTTTCTGTAACATCAATATCTGGGTGTCTCCAGTCCTGCCTTAGGCCCTCTCACTCCTATTCTAGGCCTCATGTTTTTCCTTCAAGGCCTTGAGTAGGTCTCCAAGTGCCTCAACTGCCCTCTCCTTGCCAGCCATCCTGCCTCCTCCATTCCCCCTGGAGGCCCCTGTGCCCACTCATTCTCAGTCTCCCAAGAGAATGAGTCTCCAGAATGGGGTACCTGTAAAATAGGCAGAAAATAAAGCTGCATTTGAGCCCAAGCAAGTCTGATGCCTCTGTGTGTGTGTGTGTGTGAAAGAAAAAAAAGTGGAGTTGGGCCGGGCCTCACAGGATATATAGGCCTTATGTGTTTATTAGTTTCTGAAGGTCAGTGAAGTCAAGATGACAGTGGATATGAGTTCACAGCACAGAATAGTCCAGGGTTTATGGAATGAATGAAACACGGAGTCTGGGAAGCAGCATAAGGATAGTTGGAAGAAGCTGGAGTGCCCAGAGTGTCCAGTAAAGCAGACTGGAAAAGTTAAGTCTGGGGAGAAAGGGGCTGAGTGTTCAGAGAGGAAGACAGAGAGGTGGGTCCCCATTTTGAGGTTCTAGAGGGGAGTTCTCTCAAGGAGTGTGAGCGTGAAGGGAACGAAGAGGGTTACACTTCAAGCAGGCCTATTCCAGCAGGAGAGATGCAGGAACAAGGAAACAAGATAAGCACAGAAAAGAGATTCCCCAGCCCTCCTGCAGTCTGGGCTCTGGGGAATGACCTGAGAGGCCTATAGGCTGTGGCCAGCAGACGGCGCTGCGGCTGCAGGCACGTCGGCCTGAGCGTGCCTGCGTGCGCGTGCGTGGGTGGAACCTACCTGTAGGAGTCCCAGGATACCGCCAGGGGGCGCCGAGGACCTGTCTTTCTGAGGAGCGCCCTGGGAAGAGAAGCGGGGTGGCTGGCTGCGGGGCAAGGGACAGGGGGAGGGTAGGACTTCCGGCCAGGCTGAGCTGGCCCTGGGGTCTGTGACTCAGCGGAGAATGAGATGATGAGGTCATTCTCTGAACACTGAAAAGAGAATGTCCGGCTGTGTGTGTGTGTGTGTGTGTGTGTGTACCTCATCGCAGGGCACTGATTTGTGCCTCCTCGTGCCTCCTGGTGAAAGTGTGTGTCAGGATGCCGTCTGTCTTCCTGATGGGGGTGAATCTTATCGCTGCAGTTCCTCACACTTAACCACACTTGGCCACACTCATGAATACACGTGTGCACACTGTCGTGTATACACACTTCTGCTTGTGCCCACTGTTGCACCACATTCATACAAGCAGGCATTTCTTATCCCCTTTTGTAGAAGTCAGTAAAACCGGATAAAACTGAAGGACAGGAGACAGATCCAGAGGAGCCAGAAGTTTAGAGAGGGCGATAAGAAGAGACCCAGACAGGAGAGAGAGAGCAGAGAAAGACAAGTGCCTGTTTGGGGCAGCTAGGGGCTCCCAGGCCATTCCTGCCTAGCTGGGCCTTCCCCAGGTATGTAAATCCCAAGCCAGCTGATCTCTGAGATGCCAGCACCGGCCTCCCACACCTACCTACCACCAACCACCACATTCCTCTCTTTGCCCCAGGCTCTCCTGTCCCAGCTCCTGCCCTCCCCACGTGGCCCAGCCTAGCGTGGCTAGGGAGCGGGGCTGTTCCTTATGGAGCTGCCAGGAAGGTGATCCTGGGGCCAGAGCAGAACACCGCTTTACCCTGTATTACCCTGCAGTTGCCGACGCACTGCACCGTTAGGGAGGTCAAGAGCATTAAGCTGGAACTGTAAGTGGATCAAGGCCAAAGTGGGCCTTTGAAGATGGGGTCTGCAAAGAAGGCTGAGGAAGGGGCAGTGTCTGTCCTTGGGTTCTTAAGGGAGGTTGTCTGAGAAACATATCCTCACAGAGATAGAGTTTAGGTAGCAGGTTGAATTTCCCCGAGAGACCCTGGTGGTGAGCTGGAAGGGGCCTTGGTTTCCCAGCCTTTTCAGCAGCTTTCTCTCCGAATCTCCAGGACAGCAGTAGGCAGGGATCCACCATCACTGATCGGTGGATGAAGAGAGTTCCAGAGGTAGAGGTAGGGCTGGAGCGAGAGTCCTCCCTTTTCTTCCCCTGACACCTGCTGAGCTGCTTAGGCAGGGCTGCCGGAAACGGAAGCCTGCTCCTGGCTTTGTTGGGCTTCCTGGGGAAGGGAGAGCTNCTCCTCTTTAGCCTTATTGTGATCCTTTTTACCCCTCGCTCTCCACCTTCTGGCCACACAAGCCTTCGTTCTGTCCCCCAAATGCCCACACTTGTCTTCCTGCCCCAGAATTTTGCACATGCTCTTCCCTCTGGCTAGAACGCTGTCCTCCCCCTCCTCTTGCCTCCTCTTCCCTCCACTGGCCAGCTCCGGCTCCTCTTTTAGGCTCCTAGAGTAGCTTTCCCTGACTACCTCCTCCCAGCCTCCCCTGGCTCAGATCAGGTGGGCGCCTGCTGTGTGCTCCCACAGTCTCCTGCCCGTCTCCGTTTCCGAATATGATTTCCACTCAAAAGCCCTTGTTCAGTTAGAAGGCAGAGCTCCCAGGGCCAGGAACCCTGGACTCCCACAGCTTGCGTGGTCCGTGGCGCACAGTACATGCCCCGTTAGCAGCTGACAGGCCCTGTTTCCGTCCAACCGTCGTTTCTCCAGCTGCACAGACTTCCATTGCCAGAGAGGACACATCTCCCATGGCATACTCCCTTTAGAGAGTCCTCGCTTCTGTCTGACTTTCCTCCCCCTGTTAGAGATGGTCAGCAGAAATGGCAATAGAGTGGGTGTGTGTTGCAGGGGGTGGCAGGATGGCCTGGACACAGGGAAGGACTCAGCCTCTGTCCTTGGCCCTTCGCCTAAGTGGGGGTGCCCAAGGGCCTGGGGAGACCAAGTACAGGGCTCGTCTGTCCCATCAGAGGAGCAGGGAGGGGGCCTTATTTGCCCGGATGCCAGCGTGCTGGCCCCCAGCCTGGCAGCCTGGTGAGATCAGATGTGGCCTTGTTAGCAATGGGCACAGGAAGGAGAGTGGAGGCCAGGAGGGCCGCCCGCGTCCTAGACCCCAAGGGCCAGGGTGTGTGTAAAATGGAAGCCCAGATAACCAACACAGAGACTCCCAGAAGGCGGAGAAGGTGTAGGTAGAGAACCAGACAGTGGGGTCCTGTCGGGCGCCTCCTGTCCACCCCCTCCTTGTCGGGAGGACGAGCTGAAGTCAGAGGGGCTGAGATTTCATCTTCTCATCTTCCCCTGGCCTCAGCCTGAGGCCCGAGAAAGGAAAGGGCCTGCCTCTGGCCTTGGAATTGTCTCTCCAAAGGGGAACATTCATCTGGCAGCTCCTGCCCCACCCCCACCCAGAGTATTTAGAGGTGTCGCTGGTCTGCTCTTCTTCCCTCCAGAGCTCAGATGGGGAGTGGCTTCTATTTGGGTATCCTGACTACAAGGCCTTCAAGCCCAGCCTAATCCAGGCACCCCTGGTCCCTCCTGGCCCTATACAGGGACCCAGAGAACTCCTGGGAAGGGGGGTGTTCTTGGGAAGATGCTGTGGCTGGGTGGACCCCCAGTCTAACCCCAGGCATCAGCATACTCCATCACTGCTCTTTCGTTTCACCCGACAGCTTCAGTTTATCCCCCCTCACCTCCACTTTCTTGTTTTCCCTGTCTCCTGCTTCCGCTTGCAAGGAGGTCCTACTGAAGATCTAACCTGTAACCCTCTGGCTTCCCCTAGCCTGCTCCCTGCTCTCTCTGCCCTGGGAGGCCCATGTCGGTCATTGTGTGGCAGAATCTGAGGTTCAGAGAAGCTGAGCACTGACCTGAGGCCACACAGCCAGACTGAGGCAGAACAGACCTCCTTCTTCCCTCACCCGGCTCTGACCCCGCCAGTCTGAGCAGACACCAAGGCCAGACAATTGTTTGGGTTTGGGGGCAAGGGGGCTTATTATGCTGGCGGCGCTGAGGGGCTGGCAGAGAGGACATGCGAGGGTGGGGGTGGCCCCAAGCCCTAATCCCTGTAATCAGCGCTGTGGGCAGAGATGATGACAAGCCTGGCTTCTGCAGGCACCAAGGTCACCTGGGTTGGCACCCCCAGCCTTCCCGGGGTCCCCAGCACTGCTGCCCGCAGCCTTCCTCTGCCTGGCTTGCCTCCACCATGAGGCCTTCCAGAATCTTCTCTCCTCAGCAGGCAGCCCCTCCCCAACACCAGCGTCTCCTGCTCCCCTCTACCCCAGCTCTTCTGCCTGTGTCAACCCTGAGGCCCCCCTGAACTGAGGAAGGAAGAGTCCAGACTTTGTAGGCGGAGGCATTACTTTATTCAGGCAGGGATGAGCCAGATGGGGCCACAACATGGCAGGTCTATGGGGTGGGTCAGAACACAGGAGCACCCCCTCACCCTCATTAGCCACCGACCAACCGTCTCATGAGGGTGCAGGGAGGAAGGGCAGAGCTGGCAAGCCCTGGCACACGGACCACCACAGCCCCTCCCTTTGGAGGGGCCGCTGAGCCCGGCCCTTTTCCCCCTAATGGGATGGGAGGAAAGGAGCTGCAGTGGAAGGGACGGACTAGTCCTACAGATTCAGTTGGCTTCAGCCCCACGGACAGTGCAGGCAGGCTGTCCCTGCTATGCAGAGGCCAGGGGGCTGGCATCTATTCCCGGAGTCTCCACGCTTGGACCGGGCCCCTTCGCCACACCTGTTTCCCCTTGGCCAGCCGGGCCTCTGGGATAGAAGCCACAGGTCAAGAGAGTGCAGGTTAAGGATGCTGCCCTGAGCAGGCAGGGGGTCGGGGACGCCCCTCCGCCCAATGCCTCCATGTAGGAGAGCTCTCTCTAGTCCTCCCCTGAGGACCAGGAGTCTCCATCACCTTCTCTCTGACTGAACTTCAGGAACTGGCCCTGGCCCAGGTGAAGGGGAGCCCCTGCCCAAGGGGCCTTCAGGGAAGCCCCCTCCTCCTCCAAGGGGCTCCCTTGGTCACCTCCAGCAGCCCCGGATTTCCCCTGGCCTCCCCCCTCGGACTGCTCCAGCCCGTTCACCACGCCCCCATTCACGCGCTCCAGCTCTTCCTTCAGGCTGGGGCCTGGGCCGCCACCAACAGTGGTGTCCTCCACCCCACTGAGGGTCCCCAGAGAGCCAGGGACCTGGTCCTCCGCCTCCAGGGGAGCAGCATCAGACTCTTCCTCTGAGCCCGAGGCCTCAGTGCTGTTTTGGGACTTGGTCTCCAGGGCAGTCATGGGGGCGTCGGGTGCCGCGCCCCTCGGGCCATTGTCCCAGGGGGGGACGCTGACACCCACAGTCTCAGACCCCAGGAGGCGCCCTCCCGGAGGGTTGCCCGGGGCGGGGAGGCTGCCCACAGAGGGCGCTGGCCCCCAACGCCCTGGCCCTGGCCCCCTCCCCTCTTCTTCCTCTTCTTCCTCTCCCTCCTCCCCGCTCTCTTCCTCATCTGCAAATCCATCAGATTCACCATCACGATCCCAGGCTGCAGGCTCCAGGAGCAGCTGGGGCACTTGGCTCAGGGGTTCTTCCCCCTCCCCGGGGGGCCCAGAAAGGAGAGAAGCCTCCGTTCCCAGGTCCTCAAACTCTTCCGACAGCTCAGAGTCACGGCCACGTTCCTCCTCCTCCTCAGCTCCCTCCTCTTCTTCCTCCTCTGAGGGCTGGGCCCCAAGGCCCTTGGAGGCTGGGACCACAGGACCCCAGCTTTCCTTTCCGGGCTCCCCTTGAGGGGAGGGCCTCTGCTCTCCAGGCAGGTCCCACTTGGGGGAAGCGGGGGACCTGAGGTAGAGGCCTAGGGGAGTGGAGTCAGGAAGGGTCTCCCCTAGCTCATCCGCCTCGCTCTCTTCTCTGCTCTCCTCCCCTTCCTCCTGGAGGCCCTCAGGGATCCCCCCAGAGCCTAGGTCCTCCTGCTCACCGTCTGCCTTTCCCAGGACCTCAGCCCTGCCCTCCAGCCCCCAGCTGGCCTCTTGGTTCCCCTCAGCCAGGGGCTGGGGCCCAGGGGCATCTTCAGGGATTAGGCTGGGCGAGCAGGACTCAGTGAGCCCCAGACTGGGGGTCCCCAGCAGTGGTGTGGCATCCTCCTCGGCTCCCTCTGACCCCAGGGGCCTGGGCTGGGGGGTACCACTTCCCTCGTGGCCCAAGGTCTCAGCTGAGACTGGCTCCTCTGTTTTCCCAGGGGCCCCAGATTCTGACTCCTCCCAGTCCCTAGGAGTCTCCAGCAGGTCTCTGCTCTTGCCCGGCAGTGTGGAGACCTCAGGCTCCAGAGTGCCTGCCTCCTCCAGCTCCTTTCTGGGCCCTTCCAAGCCCTGTACCTTCTTTGCCTCCACACCTCCCTCCCCCAGGGGTGGCTCCATCACCTCCTCTCTGGCCAGGCCACCTGGGTCCTCCAGCCTCACTGCCTCCTGCTCGGGTCCCCGTTCCACTCCCACAGACCTGCCCGTGGCCCTGTCTAACTCCAAGGTGACCTCTGGGGAAGCTCGGCCACCCCCCGGGGCCACATCCTCATCTTCCAACTCCATCACCTCTGACATTCCCTGGGCAGCTGGGAGGCCCAGGGCCCTCACCTGCTCTGGCGGTTCCTCGGGGTCCTGGAGGCCAGCAGTGCCTCCTGCCCCTCCGGCGCCCTCAGCTGGGAGCCTCTGCTCTTTGGGCTCAGGGCTGCCTGGCTGCCCCTCACCCGGGCCCCAGGCCTCACCTGTGGCTGTCAGCTGCAGCTGCCCCTGCTCCACCACCTCCCCCTCCGCAGGGAAGCTATCCCGTTCTTTCAGTTCCAGCTCTGCCCCATCCCCACTGCCCACTCCAGCCCTCCCTGGGGGCCGGTCCTGATCCAGTTCTTGGTCCCGCTGCGTTGCATCTCCCCACTTCTGCTGCTGTGCAGAGAGTGGCAGCTCCTGCCCCTGCTCCTCCAGGGGCCTCAGTGGCGCCTGACTCTCTCCCTTCTCCACGACCTCCTCCTCTTCCAAGTGCCTTAGACGTCCCTTGTCAGCCTCCTCTAGAGACTGCAAATTCTCTACGTTCCACTCTGCCAGAGAGCCCAGTGACTCTCGATTCTCCTTCTCTGGGGGTCTCGGTGTCTCGTGGTTCCCTTCCACAGACCCCAGTGGCTCTTGACTTTCCTTTTCTAGAGGTTTCAGTATTTCCAGGTTTTCCTCTTCTGTAGGCTTTAGTGGTTCGGGAGTCTCTATTTCTAAAGACCTCCCTGCCTCTATACTCTCTTCGTTTAGGGACCTTAATAACTCTTGATTCTCTTTTTCAGGAGGTCTAACTATCTCCTGATCTTTTCCAAGAGATTTTAGTGTCTCTGGTTTCACTTTTTCTAGAGGGCTCAATGTCATCTGGCCTTCTTCTTCTAGAGATCTCAGTAATTCCTGTTTTTCTTCTGGAGGTCTCATTGCCTCCTGTTTTTCTTTTTCTAGAGACTTCAGCGGCTCCTGGTTTTCTTCTTCTAGAGATCCCATTGCCTCCTGGTCTTCTAGAGATCTCAGTAATTCCTGTTTTTCTTCTTCCAGAGGTCTCATTGCCTCCTGTTTTACTTTTTCTAGAGACCTCAGTGGCTCTTGGTTTTCTTCTTCTAGAGGTCTCACTACATTCTGGTTTTCTAGAGACATCATTGCCTCCTCTTTTTCTTTTTCTAGAGACCTCAGCAGCTCCTGGTTTTCTTCTTCTAGAGGTCTCATTGCCTCCTGTTCTTCTAGAGACCTCAGTGATTCCTGTTTTTCTTTTTCTAGAGGTCTCACTATCTCCTGGTCTTCTTCTAGAGCTCTTATTTCCTCCTGGTCTTCTTCTAGAGACCTCAGCAGCTCCTGGTTTTCTTTTTCTGGAGGTCTCATTGCCTCCTGTTCTTCTAGAGACCTCAGTGATTCCTGTTTTTCTTTTTCTAGAGGTCTCACTATCTCCTGGTCTTCTTCTAGAGCTCTTATTTCCTCCTGGTCTTCTTCTAGAGACCTCAGCAGCTCCTGGTTTTCTTTTTCTGGAGGTCTCATTGCCTCCTGTTCTTCTAGAGACCTCAGTGATTCCTGTTTTTCTTTTTCTAGAGGTCTCACTATCTCCTGGTCTTCTTCTAGAGCTCTTATTTCCTCCTGGTCTTCTTCTAGAGACCTCAGCAGCTCCTGGTTTTCTTTTTCTGGAAGTCTCATCGCCTCCTGGTCTTCTAGAGACCTTAGTGATTCCTGTTTTTCTTTTTCTAGAGGTCTCACTTTCTCCTGGTCTTCTTCTAGAGACCTCAGTGTCTCCTGGTTTTCTTTTTCTAGAGACCTCAGCAGCTCCTGATTTTCTTTTCCTGGAGGTCTCACTGCCTCCTGGTCTTCTTCTAAAGAGCTCAGTGACTCTGGGTTTTCTCTTTCTAGAGGTCTCAAAGCCTCATGATTCTCATCTTCTGGAGCCCTCAGGGATTCGTGATTCTCTTTCCCTAGAGGTCTTGATGTCTCCTGGTCTTCTTCTTCTAGAGACCCCAATGGCTCTTGATTCTCTTTGGCTAGGAGTCTCAGTGTTTCCTGGTTCTCTACTTCTTGACATCTCAGTGGCTCTTGACTCTCCTTTTCTAGAGTTCTCAGTGACTCAATGTTCTCCTCCTCTAAAGACCTCACTAATTCTTGATTTTCCTTTCCTGGATATAAAAATGTCTCTACATTAACTTCAAGAGACTTCATTATTTCTTGATTCTCCTTTTCTAGAGATGGCAATGTCTGTGGATCCTCTTTTCCTATAGGCTTAAGTAGTTCTAGAGTCTCTTTTTCTAAAGATCTCACTACCTCCATCTCCTTTCCTTCTAAAGACTTCAATAATTCTTGATTCTCCTTTTCTAGAGTTTTTAGTGTTTCTAAGTTCTCTTCTTCCAAAGACCTCAGAGATTCCAGAGTCTCCTTCTCTAGAGATCTTATAGTCTCATGGCTCTGTTTTTCCAGCGGAATTGATGGCTTTTGAATCTCTTCTTCCAGATAGTTCAGAGCTTCTTTTTCCGAAGGACCCTGGGCATCTTGGATTTCTTTCATGTCCAGATCCGCCTCCTCTTGCCACGTTTCCTGCTCCAAGCTGCTCACTGCTTTGACCCCTACCACTGTTTCTTTCTCTGCCAGCCCCCAGAGTTGGCCTTCATCTTCCTCCTGGGATCTGCTGGACTCTCTGGACCCACTGGCTTCTCCACCTTTGGCCTCTAGACTGGAGTGGTCAGGGCTGAGGGCTGGAGCCAGGGAGGCACAATCTTCAGGGGCCTGGCTTGGACTGGGCTCTTGTTGCTGGCCCCCAGGCTCCTCTGGTCCCGGCAGGATGCTGGCAGGGATGGCCACCTTGGCTTCAGCCCACATGACTTCTGGCACCTGTTGCCTCCCAACACGTGGTTGGGGCAGGGACACAGGGGCATCCTGGGCTCTGATCTCGGCATCTACAGCAGGGCAGGGAGCCTGAGGGGTGGGTGGGATGGGGGTGCTGGCTGAGGTCGGGGTGCGGGCCTGAAGGAATTCCTGGCTCTTCAGAAAGGTTGGCACAGGTGTTTCAAGGGTACCAGGCAAAGGTGAAGAGAGGGGAGTAGGGCTCAGGACAGAAAGCAGAGGTCCTGGACGCCGGCCCTCTGGGGTCCCAGGGAAATGTAGATCCAGCTTAGGGTCTGGAAANGGAATTCCTGGCTCTTCAGAAAGGTTGGCACAGGTGTTTCAAGGGTACCAGGCAAAGGTGAAGAGAGGGGAGTAGGGCTCAGGACAGAAAGCAGAGGTCCTGGACGCCGGCCCTCTGGGGTCCCAGGGAAATGTAGATCCAGCTTAGGGTCTGGAAAGGCAGAGGGGGAAAAATGGTGTCAGGACAGGTCAGCTGGGATGGGGAGGAGTACCCTAATCCTGCTCCTGCCTTTTTTGGGCTGGGCTAAGAGCATGCTCATTGATGTTAGAGGCCACGGGAGTCAAGAGTTAGGCTTTCCTGCTTCTCAATCTCAGAAAATGAATCGCTCTGGGGTATGAAGAGGAAGCAAAGGTAAAGTTCTGGGGGAAACCTGGACCCTCCTCTTACCCAGAAAGGTGAGGGAAGCCTTGGAGCCGCTTCCAGGGGTCTGTAGCCGCGAGTTCTCAGCCTCTAGGAGGGTCCTGGGGATGAGGGAAGAAAAGCCGGGTCAGCCCTCTGCCCACAGGCCAGCAGGCCAGCCAGCCAGAGGAGTCACAGCCCCCGCCTGGCAGGCCTCCTTCCCACTTTCACCACTATCACACAAAAGCCACAATGGGGTTGTACTTGGCTCTGCACATGAAATCACATGGTCACACCCACAGATAGCACACACTTGCTCACACAGAGTCACACACTTATTTGAACACACACACAGCTGGACTCACAGACACACAAGCGGTTCCCACACAGTCGACACAGTGTACACACCCCCCTACACCTCGCTTAGACTAGTCCCCTCCCCATCCCAGGCCTATGACCTCATCCTCCGGGTGGGGGGCCGATTCTCATGCTAATTGCTGCCTTTGTCCATACCGCCATCTGGAGGGTCTGAGGAGGGGGCTTCCCTGGGGCAGTGGGAATTCTCAGGCCGTTCCCATGGGATAGGCTCCCTCCTCCTCTTCCTCCCCCAGGGCCCCCAGAGCTGGTTACAGACAAAAACAAAAGAATTCAGCTCCCTCTCTCCAAATCCTTTTCATGCCTCAAAACCCAGGTTAAGCCTGCCAAGACCTTTCCCCTCAGTGGTTTGACTAGGGGTCAAGGCTCTTATCTGGGGATCTCTAAGTACTCTGGATCCCAAGCCTTTCAGGGCAATGAAGGTCTTTGTGTCCACGCCCCTGCCTTAGTGTCCCGTGGGGACTGAGAAGGAGGGGACCAATTGCGGGGAAGGAGGGCCAATCAATTCGACAAGTTATGCTGACCATCTATCGCCTCTGTGCTCTTCTTCACCATCTGAGTCTGGTTAGCGTTTTCTCGGGTCTTCCTGCTGCAGCACCGCGCTGCTCTCTGATCTCTGTGGAGGTGGAGCCCCTCCCTTCTCATCCTTGGAGCCTCACTGACTTTCCTCCTCTGGGGCCTGCCTCCCCTCCCCTCCTGAGCTTTTTCCAGGGCCCCTGCTTTTGTTCATCTGTGGATTCTGGGGGCACTGTCCTCATAGCTGTCCAGCCCTGGCCCCACCCTGTGGGCTTGCAGTACGCAACCCTTCACCATGGCAAAGCCCCCTCCTTCCTCAGGCTCCATCAGTGGGGCCTTGGCTAACAAGGTCAGTTTCCCCGGCGAGACTGTGGGATTGCCCAAGGCCACAGAGCCAGAGAAGCAGCACTTCCTTGGTCTCAACCTTCCCTGACCCAACAGGGTATGGTCAGTAGAAGGGCTGGGCAAGGGCAAGGCCAAGGGCACCAAGGCTTGAGAGGAGTCAGGCCCCTGGACATTCAGGATGGAAGGGACTTTGGTTGTCACCTGGCCCATCTCCCATCCTCCAGACCGGGAGACTGAGGCCCAGGTCAGGGGGCAAGTCGGTGCCACCAGTCCGCACCTGCGGTTCCTGCTTCCTGAGGCTGCTCAAGGACATCACCCTCTTGGTGTGAGTCCACACACAGGGACTGGGCTTTTCAGCCCCTTGAGGGTAATGTTCTGGATGCAGATGACCTGTAGGTGTCCAGCCTTCTCCTTTGAGGCTGTCCCACTCAGCTATATCACCACTCCTTGGAGGGTCTCCTGGGCACAGGATACTTCTCCGGTCTTGACCCACAGGAGAGCAGGTGGGCTTAGGTGGAAGGGATCAGCCTAGGGTCACAGGACCGAGTGGTGGCAGAGACCCCACCCCATCCGTGGCTCTGGGCCCCTTCAGGCGAGGAGTCTGCCCTACATGGACTTGTGTGTCTGTGCGTCCGCATGGGTCAGGGTCAGGCTCTACCTGTATGTGGCCACCTCCAGGCTGAGGGACATCTTGAGGTGTGCCAGCTGCTGCCGACCTTCCAGGACCTGGGCGATTTGGCTCTGGAGGCCTTGTTTCTCCTGCTCCAGGGCCTCCACGGCCAGCTGCAGAGCAAGCCAGAGGTAGTCAGTGAAGGGGAGGGCTCCTTCCCCCTCACTCACCTCCATCCCCCTTGGCTGCTGAAGCAGCAGCTTCGCTTCCTGATTAACTTCTCCGCAGAGCAGATTCCTGCCTCCCCTACCCCACTCCCTGCCCAGAGAACCCCCTTCTGGAGCCTCTGCAAAGGGCCCCTCTCAGTCCTATCCCACGGCCTGGCTCCTCCTCTGAGGATGCTGATTAAATGGTAGCACATGCGGCTCAGAATTCAACTCCCACAGGAAGGGGGAGGTGAGGGAGGAGAGGAGATGGGTTACAGAGGAGGAGAAGGGGGAAAAGTGGAAGCAGAAGGAAAAACGATTAATCAACAGGCCTGGAGCCTGCAGGACTGGAAGCCAAACAGCCTGGGTCCCAGCCACTGTCTCCCGCTCCCCATGCTCGGCCCCGCCCCCTGCACTTCCCACACGTTCTCATGTTCTGGAATCTTTCTCCTCTGAAGGGGGAGTGGGGGATAGTGAGACCTCTGTCTGGGCAAGGCAGGAGGCTGTTTGCTCAGCTGCTGGTCACATCTGCGCAGTGTGAGGGGGAGCAGCTGTCCCAGGCCTCTGGAATGTACTCAGGAGCTGAAGAGCCCTGACAAGGGAGAAGGGGCTGGTGGCCCCTCATCCAGGGCCCCTCATCCTCTCCTGCCAGGGGGAGGAGGGCTATTGAGAACTTGGAGACTGAGAGGCCAAGTCCTGAGCACCTTCTGAGTGATAGCACAGCCTAGGAAGGGGCCCAGAGGCCATCAGGGTGGGAAGGTGCTATCCAGGGAGGAGACTGCTGCAACGTCTTGGGCTCGGCCCTTCGAGGTGTGCTTTGAGAGGACTCTGAACCTCCAACCCTGCACTAGACAGAGTTGTGAGAGTCCAGGCTGGTTTTCTAAGAAGTGGCCCCTAAATCTACAGCCACCCCCACTGCCCACTCCCCTTCCCAGGTCTCTGAACCCCAAAAGGACTTCTTGAAGCCTTGTCTTGCCCAGTCCCCGCCCCCGACTTCCTCACCTGGAACTGCTCAGTGGTCCGCAGCCGCTCCTGCCAGCGGCCCTCCAGCCTCTGCTCCAGCGCGGCCCTGCGCTCCTGAAGGCCGCTGCGCTCTGCCTGGAGTTGCTGCAGCTCCAGGCGACCCTCTCGGGCGCCCTGCATCGCGTGGCCCAGCCGCTCGCGGGCCTGGCCCAGCGACGTCTCCATGTGCGCCACGCGTTCCTGGTAGCCGCGCACTGCCCCACGCCACGCCTCACCCAGCCGCTGAGCCAGCTCCTCCACCTCGGGGGCTGGCGCGGGGGGACCCCGGGGCGGAGCGGGGCCGCGGGGGGCGCAGGCAGCCTGCGCGTTCAGGCCGGCGCGCTCCTCCTCGTGCGCCGCGCGCAGAGCCTCCAGCTCGCGCTCCAGCTCCGCAGCCTGGGTGCTCAGCCAGGCCTGGGCGCATTTCTCGGCCTCGACCGCACGCCGGCTGCGGGCCACCTCCTCCGCGGTCCGCTCCCGGACCAGCCGCAGCTGCTGGCACCGACTCGCCACGCCCTCCACCTCTTCTGCCAGGTTGTCGCGCGCTACCTCGGCCGCGTGCTTCTCCCGCCAGCGCTGGTCGACGAGGGCCCGTAGGGCCGCCAGCTCGTCGTCGGCCCGAGCCCTCCAGGAGGCATCCCCGGCCTGTGCCCGGAGACCCCCGAGCTCTGCGCTGAGCAACTCATTCTGCTCCTCTAGCGCCTTGACCCGGGCCAGGTAGGCCTCCAGGCGCCGGTTGAGCTCCCACATCTGAAAAGATTCCTCCCCCAGGCAGCCCTCCATCCTGCTCGTCTGACCCACCGAAGGTGGAGAGCCTCAGAGCACCAGGAGAAGCCAGCAGCTCTCAACGCTTTGGGGACGGAAGGGAAAAGACTCGGATGGGGACAATGACGGGGCGGGGCGAGGAGCAACCGGAGCGACTGGGAGTNGGAGGAGGGGAGGTCCTTGAACTGGGTAGTGAAGGAGCTGGGATTTGGGGCTTGTAAAGGGGAAGCAGCGTCAGAGGGGGAGAGCAGAGAATAATGAGATTCCTTGAAGGGGGAAGGAATTTCTGCTCATGTGCATCCAATTTAGCTTGAAACCTACTCTGTGCCAGCAGCCTGTTCCACCCCTGGAGGAGCTCATGATTTGGTAATGGAAGGGCAACATTGGTGGTGGGAGTAACCAATAAGGTTATCATAATACTCAGCACCCGAGGAGTCCACGGAGACCCAGGGGAGCACAGAGGATGCAGAAGGTTTTCTGAGAAGGGAGTACAGCAGGATCAATGACCTAGAGGTTATCCCACGAGTCCAAGTGGAGTTTGAATTCACTGGTCCCCTGGAAGGCAGAGGCCAGTGGGCATGGTGTGGGAGGCTGAGGCATCTCCACCCCCACATCACCTCACAAATCCTGCCGTTCTGTTTGGGCTGAGGGCTCCCAAGTCCTCCCAGGAATGCTGACTTGGAGTCTCTCCTTCCCTTTTCACTTCCCGGCTATTCAGAGAGAGATGATACTTGAGATCCCTGGGATCCATGAGGGGGTCCTCTGGAGACATGGGAGTGGCAGGGGGTGGAGGCTTTCTCCTGGGCCCCTTACTGTCACCCAGAGGCGAGACGTTTGGCACTGTGTCTCATGCAGAGAGCTCTGGATCTGACTTTTACACTTTCTAGCTGACTGACCTTAGGCAAATCACATAGGTTCTCCAACTGAGCCTCACTTCACCTGTTTTATAAAGGAGGCTAATACTTATCCTGGAAAATCCCATGGACGGAGGAGCCTGGTAGGCTGCAGTCCACGGGGTCGCACAGAGTCGGACACGACTGAAGCGACTTAGCAGCAGCAGTAGCATACTTATCCATATCCAGGTGTTTGTTCTGAGGATCAAACAGGATCAGGTACAGGGAGGTCTTTGTACAAAAAGCCTTTTTGAGGNAGCCTGGTAGGCTGCAGTCCACGGGGTCGCACAGAGTCGGACACGACTGAAGCGACTTAGCAGCAGCAGTAGCATACTTATCCATATCCAGGTGTTTGTTCTGAGGATCAAACAGGATCAGGTACAGGGAGGTCTTTGTACAAAAAGCCTTTTTGAGGACTATCACTGTGAAAGCCATCAAGCTAGAGCAAACCTTTTCCATGAGCCACTGTTGTGAGTTTGGGGACTCGGGAAGCAGAGATGATCTGAAATGCTGAAGATGAGAGGGAGGGATGTTGATTTTCCTGAGGCAGGAGAAGGTGGGTCCCACAACCACAGCTGGTGGAGCTGACACCAAGACCCAGCCAGTTCTAAACAGAAAACTACTGCTTGATGTGATGAGAAGCTGAGGAAAATGAGGCCCTCCATGGGGCCAGGAGACACTCAGTGGGTGCAGGGCGGGCCGGGTGTCTTCTTCCCCTGGACGGAGGGGCGGGGTTGCACTGTTACTGCGATTTTTGTGAGGCCTTTGCCTGCACTTTTTATGTCCCTGGGCCCAAGACACAGAGGCTACCTGAGTCTACAGTGAGTGGATACAAAGTTCATTAGTCGAACAAACGGGACCTAATTAAACTTAAAAGCTTTTGCACAGCAAACCATAANGGGGTTGCACTGTTACTGCGATTTTTGTGAGGCCTTTGCCTGCACTTTTTATGTCCCTGGGCCCAAGACACAGAGGCTACCTGAGTCTACAGTGAGTGGATACAAAGTTCATTAGTCGAACAAACGGGACCTAATTAAACTTAAAAGCTTTTGCACAGCAAACCATAAGCAAGATGAAAAGACAGCCCTCAGAATCAGAGAAAATATTTGCAAATGACACAACTGACAAGGGATTAATCTCCAAAATATGCAAACAGCTCATGCAGCTCAATATGAAAAGCAAATGACCCGATGAAAAAATGGGTGGAAGATGTGAACAGATATTTCTCCAAAGAAGACATCCACATGGCCAAAAACACACACGACAAGATGCTCAACATCGCTAATTATCAGAGAAATGCAGATCAAAACTACCATGAGGTATCACCTCACAGCGGTCAGAATGGGCATCACCAAAAAACCTACAGAACAAATAAGTGCTGGAGAGAGTATGAAGAAAGGGGAACCCTCCTATACTGTTGGTGGAAATGTAAATTGGTACCACCATTATGGAGAACAGTGTGGAGGTTCCTCAAAGACCTAAAAACAGAACTCCCACATGAGCCAGCAATTCCACTCCTGGGCCTATACCTGGAGAAAACCATAATTCAAAAAGACCCATGGAAAAGAAAAAAAAAAAAGACCCATGGAGGGGACTTCCCTGGTGGTCCACCCGCCAATGCAGAGGACATGGATTCCATCCCTGGTTGGGAAAGATTCTACATGCCGCAGAGCAAATAAGCCACAAATACTGAGACCACACTCCAGAGCCCATACTCCTCTACAAGAGAAGCCACTGCAGTGAGAAGCCTCGGCACTGCAAGAAAGAGCAGGCCCTGCTCCCTGGAAAGAGAGAAAGTCCACACGCGGCAATGGAGACTCAGCCCACGCAAAATAAATACATAAATAAAAATTTTAAAAATATACACGAGCCCCAGTGTGCACTGCAGCACTGTTTAGAATAGCCAGGATTTGGAAGCAACCTATATGTCTATCCGGAGAAGGAAATGGCAACCCACTCCAGTATTCTTGCCTGGAAGATCCCACAGACAGAGGAGCCTGGTAGGCTCCAGTCCACGGGGTCGCAAATAGTCAGACACGACTGAGCGACTTCACTTCACATATGTCTATCAACAGAGCAATGGACAAAGAGGATGTGGTACATGTATACAGTGGGATGTTGAGGGCTTCTCCGGTGGCTCAGATGGTAAAGAATCTGCCTGCAATGCAGGAGACCTGGACGTGGTACATATATACAAAGGAATATTACTCAGCCATAAAAAGGAATGATGTTATGCCATTTGCAGAGACATGGAAGGATCTAGAGACTGTCATACTGAGTGAAGTAAGTCAGAAAGAGAACAAAAATATCGTTTAATATCACTTATATGTGGAATCTGGAGAAATGATACAGATGAACTTATCTGCAAAGCAGAAATAGAAACACAGCTACAGAGAGCAAATGTATGGATACCAAAGAGGGAAAAGGAGGGTGGATGAATTGGGAGATTGGGATTGACATACATACAGTACTATCTACTATGTAGTCATCAAAATAGATGACTAACGAGAGCCTACTGTATAGCACAGGGAACCCTATTCAGTGCTCCATGGTGACCTAAATGAGAAGGAAGTCCCCAAAAGAGGGGTTATGTGTACCTGACCTATGTATAGCTGGGTCACTTTGCTGTACAGCAGAAACTAACACAATATTGCAAAGCAACTATACTCCAATAAAAAGTAATTTAAGGGACTTCTGTGGTGGTTCAGTGGCTAAGACTCCAAAATGCCAATGTGGGGGTCCCAGGTTCGATCCCTGGTCAGGGAACTAGATCCTACATGCCTCAACTAAGACCTGGCACAGCCAAATAAATAAATAAATAAATAGATATTTTTTAAAATAATGATTTTAAATAAATAAATTTAAACAAACAAAAAACACAGTTCAGTAGCCATCCCCAGAGACATCTATGACAAAGCTGAGGGCTCCCTGGGCCCTCAGGGTTCTGTCCTTGGTCCTGAAGATCACAAACTTTTAATAAAGACAGATGAAATCACAGAAACTGTATTGGTTAAATCTACATATTAGTTTACATATTATTCAGGAAATGGGAGTTAGGCTTTGATAGAATAGGAGAAAAAATGGACCAGGTGAATTTTAATTAGGATAAATGTAAAATCTGATTTAGATTTCAAAACAATCAACAGCATAAGGAAAGAGTAAAGCCTATCTAGTAAAGAAAATTTGGGGATTTTAGCAAACCACAAACTCATTATGAACCAAGGACCATGATGAAGCTACCTAAAAAAGGAAAAAGGACACAAGTAATTAATAGATGTAAGACATCCAGATCAGGAGTGGTGACACTCCTTTTGCACTCCACATCTGGAATATTGTTCTGGACACAGTATTTTAAGAGGGAATTTGGCAGGTTGGAATTGATCCCAGAGGAAGATGAGCAGTTAGTAAGCCAGCTTGGAATACTGTTTGATGAAGATTTTCTCTTTTTTTTAATCGGTCTTAGTTGGGGCACGCAGGATCGTCAGTCTTCCAGAAGCACGTAGGAGCTTTTAGTTTCAGCATGTGGAATCCAGTTCCCTGACCAGGGATTGAACCTGGGCCCCCCTTCACTGGGAGCTCAGAGTCTTAGCCATTGGACCACCAGGGAAGTTCCTGATGAAGACTTTCTGAATCTACTCATGTCTCAGGATTAAAGGTGCATTCTCAAACTAAAACATAACAGGCTCTGAGCACCATACATATCCTAATGAAAGTTGGCAGACCCATATGGAAGGGCATACCCGTGTGCCAGTCTCCAGGAGAGAGAGAGACAGAGGGCAAAGAGGCTGTATGCAGCAGGACTGGAGTACAGGGTGGCCAGCCCTGGAGAGCAGGTGTGGGTTCCCCTCTTCTGCTCAGAGGGGAAAGGTGACACCCACCGAGGCAAGTCAGTGAGGCCTTCCAAGGGGATGACTCCTCAGGACTGCACATCCCGCTAGAGGCACACTGGGGTCCCCCTTCTGGGTAGCTGTCTTTTAGGGCAGGGGCCTGGTTCATCTGCTCCCTGGGCCTTACTGAGTAAAAGACACAGACGCTGCAGAGAGGTGGCTAGGAATAGAGGGGACCACCAAGAGGGACAGCTGAGGCTCTGTGTGCCAAGAGGACTCTGTAAGAAGCTCTCCAATGGGCAGCAAGCTTTGGGAATCACCACTCCCAAGGGACCCTGAGGGAGTCTGGCTGTAGCACTGGATAAGTGTCAGTCCCTCCTGTCTCTTCCCCGCATCTTCAGAGAAGGAGGGCTCAGAAGGGGGCCTGCCAAAGTGTCCTTAAGGGACGGGACGGGGAGACATAACAGAATGTCGTTTCCGGCAGTGGCCAGAAAGGTCTAGAGCTGCTCATTCTGTTAACTCCCCTGCCTCCCACTTCTTTGTTTTTAATGCAGAGGCTAAGGCAGGGCTGGGAAGTCACCCATTTTTTTCTTTCTTTGGCCATGCAGCTTGTGGGATCTTAGTTCCCACCCAGAGATGGAATCTGTACCCACCGCATTGTACGCGTGGAGTCTCAACCGCTGGACTGCCAGAGAAGTCCCAAGAAGTCACTCTCGCCTCACTCCTAACTTGGCCCCTCCTTTTTATCTCCCTATCCCCCTTCTCTCTTCCCCTCCACTTCCAGGACTAGATGGGTCCTGCTGGACATGTGTGGCAGGCATAACATCAGCAAGGAGTCATAAGTCTTTTGGCAACAAGAGTTGGGAAGAAGGAAGTGAGCGGGATGGAGACCAGATGGTAAGGGAAATGACAACTTTGGGAAGCTCTGTACCAAGAGATATGGAGAACTAGAGAGGGAAAGACAGCTGGTGCTGAGGAAGTGATGGGCAGAGCAGAGAGCTAGCCCAGAGCCCCTCGGGGGAAGTCCGGCTTTGGGCTGAGAGCCTTGGGTCCCGGCTGGACCCTGCCTTTCCATCCTGCTCTTCCCTATCACATGAGGGAGGCTTAGAGCTGGAGCTGGAGCCAGGAGACAGAAATGTTCCTTCTCTCTTCATTTTCTCCTTTCCCAGCTGGAAGGGTGATGGGGCTGGCGTGGCTTTGCACCCTCCTTTCGCTAAGTCTCCACAGCAGTCCAGATGGCCTCCCCATCCTCCATGCTGGGGGAGGGACCGAGAGGCCGCAAGCAGGATGGGAAAAGCATTGCACAAAGAGCCTTATCTCTCATGTGGTCCTGGCACAGAAATAGAGATAGAGATCAGTGGGACAGGATGGAAGGTCCAGGGGTAAACCCACACACCAATGCTCACCTAATCTACGGCAAGGGTAAGGTGGTGCCTCATACCAGATGGAATGGGCATCATCGAAACATCTACAGACAATAAATGCTGGAGCGAGCGTGGAGAAAAGGGAACCCTCTTACACTGTTGGTGGGAATGTAAGTCGACACAGCCACTATGAAGGACATAGCGGAGTTTCCTCAAAAAACTAAAAATAGAACTCCCACACGAGCCAGCAATCCCACTCCTGGACACATACCTGGAGAAAACCATAATTCAAAAACACATGTAGGGAACTTCCCTTGTGGTCCCATGGCTAGGACTTCCCCTGCTCCCAGTGCAGGCGGCCTGGGTTTGATTCCTGGTTGGGGAGCTAAGATCCCACATGCTATAACTAAGGCCAAATACAGAAATATTTTTCAAAGACACATGCACTCCAATGTTTATTGCAGCATTATTTATAGGAGCCAAGACAAGGAGGCAACCTAAACGTCTGTTAACAGAGGAACGGATAAGGAAGATGTGGTACATATATACAATGGAATACCACTTAGTCGTGAAAAGGAACAAAATAGTGCCATTTGCTGAGACATGGATGGGCCTAGAGACTGTCACACAGATGAAGTCAGAAAGAGAAAAGCAAATATCATCTAATAATACATGTGGAATCTAGAAAAATGGTACAGATGCACTTATTGGAAAAGCAGAAATGAGAAACGCAGATGGAGAGAACAAACATGAGTAGGTGGGAAGCAAAGGTGGGATGAAGTCAGAGACTGGGATTGACATACATACACTTTGTTGTTGTTCATTTGCTAAGTCATGTCTGACTCTTGTGACTCCAAGGACTGTAACATGCCAGACTCCTCTGTCCACAGGATTTCCCAGGCAAGAATACTAGCATAGGTTGCTATTTCCTTCTCTAGGGGAGATATATAATATATAAAATGGGTTTCCCAGGTGGCACAGTGGTAAAGAATCCACCTGCCAATGCAGGAAACATGGCTTCAGTCCCTGGTTGGGGAAGATCCTCTGGAGTAGGAAATGGCAACCCACTCCAGGATTCTTGCCTGGATAATTCCATACACAGAGGAGCCTGGCGGGCTACAGTCCATGGGATCACAATGAGTCCAACACGACTGAGCACGCAGGCACACACACACACACACACACACACACACACACACGGATAAGATGGGAACTAATGAGAGCCTAGTGTACGGCACAGGGAACTCTACTCAATGTTATGTGGTGACCTAAAAGGGAAAGAAATCTAACCATGAGAGGATATAGGTATATGTACAACTGATTCACTTTGTTGTGTAGCAGAAACTAAGGCAACATTATAAAGCAACTATGCTCCAATAAAAATTTTAAAAATAAAATGGAGCAAAAAAAAAGAGTCTTGTCTCTCTATGCAACCTTGGACTAGCCAATTCATGTTTTTGGGTCTTGGTTTCCATACTAATTTATTCAAATAATATCTCCATACTAATTTATTCAGAATAAAACACATATTGTGTGCCAGGTGCACCAGAGGCACTAAATAAATATTATGAAGGAATAAGAAAAATGACTATGGGGGAGCCTCATCCTCAGGGAGCCAATAGGCATGTTGGAAGACAGAGGTGGAAACCGTAGAATGCAATTGGGTAGAGACTTGATTTGGAGCTGGTTCCAAATCGGGAAAGGAGTTCATTAAGGCTATATATTGTCACCTGCTTATTTAACTTATATGCAGGGTACATCATGAGAAATGCTGGGCTGGATGAAGCACAAGCTGGAATCAAGATTGCCGGGAGAAATATGAATAACCTCAGATATGCAGATGACACCACCCTTATGGCAGAAAGCGAAGAACTAAAGAGCCTCTTGATGAAAGTGAAAGAGGAGAATAAAAAAATTGGCTTAAAGCTCAACATTCAGAAAACTAAGATCATGGCATCCGATCCCATTACTTCATGGGAAATAGATGGGGAAACAGTGGAAACAGTGACAGACTTTATTGTGGGGGGCTCCAAAATCACTGCAGATGGTGACTGTAGCCATGAAATTAAGACACTTGCTCTTTGGAAGAAAAGTTATGACCAACCTAGACAGCATATTAAAAAGCAGAGACATTACTTTGCCAACAAAGGTCCGTCTAGTCAAAGCTATGTTTCTTCCAATAGTCATATATGGATATGAGAGCTGGACTATAAAGAAAGCTGGAGTGCCGAAGAATCGATGCTTTTCAACTGTGGTGCTGGAGAAGACTCTTGAGAGTCCCTTGGACTGCCAAGAGATCCAACCAGTCCATCCTAAAGGAAAACAATTCTAAATATTCATTGGAAGGACTGATGCTAAAGCTGAAACTCCAATACTTTGGCCACCTGATGAGAAGAACTGACTCATCTGAAAAGACTCTGATGCTGGTAGGGATTGGGGGCAGGAAGAGAAGGGGATGACGAAGGATGAGATGGCTGGATGGCATCACTGACTCAATGGATATGAGTTTGAGTAAACTCCAGGAGTTGATGATGGACAGGGAGGCCTGGCATGCTGCAGTCCTTGGGATCGAAAAGAGTCGGACACGACTGACTGACGTGATGAACTGGGGGGAGGGGACAAAGGAAATTGCAGCAGGTTTAAGTTTGGGCCTTGGTACTCCAGGCAGCAAGGAGCCTTGGAAAGGTTTTAAACTTAACCTGTGGTAACCTGACCAGCTCTGCGTCTTAGAAAGAGAGAATTCAGGTGGAGTGGAGAGGAGACAGTCAGTCATGACCTAATGGCTGATGGGGAGGCAATTGCCACCTCAGAGGTGATGAGAGCGGAACCTAGGGGTGGAGAGGAGGGAAGAGCATGAGAATACTTCGGGTGCATCCTTTCCAGGAAGAGTTAGATGTGAGAGGAAGGAGGGCAGGGCAGATTCCCACACACGTGGCGTGGCCCTAGGGCAGCGAGGGATGGTGGCCCAGGGAGAGTTGCTTAATGTGCAGGGCTGGGGATCACATTTAGAAAGAGGATGCCTGCATGGAGTGGATAAGGGGGACTGTGGGCATGGACTAGGTCATTCAGGGAGGGAAGATAGAGGACAGAATAATGAGCTGTTCCCTTCTGACTCTCTGGGTCTGTGGTTTGATAAGCAGCTTGCAAAGAAGCAGTCGCCTGACTTGGGCTCAGCTCGGGTGTCCACCCCCGCAAAATATTAAAAGGGTCTGCTGTGGAACACAGCCATCAGAGGGCGCTATTGCCTCAAGAAAAGCTACATTCCTTGGGGGAAATCCTGAAGCGCGCGCAGGGTTTCTTTTTAAAATAAATTCTAGGTAATGAGGCCGGTAATATTATCATTGTCATTCATGATTTCCTACAAAGGAAACAACCCAGAGAACATAAGTAACCTATCCAAGACCACACGAATAGAAATTGAACTCAGAGTTCTGACTCAGCCTGTACCTCCCTATGGTGAAAAAGGTGATGATGCGGGCAGCGGAGTGGGGTGAGGGGTGCACCGTGGGGTCAGAGGATGAATCAGAGAGGACCACGTGGGGAAGACTATTTTTTTTTCCACAGACATGTTTGTGATTCCTTTTTTTTTTTTTAATTATACATGATAAAATCAGTTTGATACAAAACTTCGACCATACTGCTTCCATGGTAAAATCTCATCGGCTAGAATGCGTATTCAGTATTTTTTCGAGATTTTATTGTAGTTGCTTTACAATGTTGTGTTCGTTTCTGCTGTACAGCAAAGTGAATCAGCTAAACATTTACATATGTCCCCTCTTTCTTGCATTTCCTTCCCTTTAATTACAGGCCCCCGCTGAGCACCGAGTCGAGTTCCCTCTGAGACACAGCAGGTTCTAATTGAAAGTGAAAGTGTTAGTCACTCAGTCATGCCCGGCTCTGCGATCCTGTGGACCCACCAGGCTCCTCTGTCCATGGGATTTTCTAGGCAAGAATACTAGAATGGGTAGCCATTCCCTCCTCCAGGGAGCTTCCCAACTCAGGGACTGAACCTGGCTCTTCTGCATTGCAGGCGGATTCTTTACCATCTGAGCCACCAGGGAAGCCCCCAGGTTCTGGTTAGCTTTCTATTTTATACATAGTGTCAACAGTGTTATCAACTTTTAAAAAATGTGCTACAGGAGAGTTTCTAGTTAAGTTTTATTGGGGGCAAAATGAGGACTGCAGCCTGGGAGACAGCACCTCAGATTAGCTCTGAGAAACTGCTCCAGTGAGGCAGGGAGGAAAATGTCAGTATATATGTGATTCTGGTGAAGAAGGAATACATGCCATCAGGCACGTATTTTTCCAGAAGGTTTCTGCTAGTCTTGTGAAGCTTTTCTGGTCAAGAGGAATAGTCATCAACACGAAGGACTTTCGTGCTTTTTTAGATATGGGGAGATACAAGAATTGGGCTCATAAAATGCCTCCTGAAAGTATCTAACTATCTGAAGACCTGTCGTGCCAATTTCCACTCCCCCCCACCTCGAGTGCTCTCTACCCTGAACTCGTTCCAGGGGTGTTGAAGGTGAGGGTCAGCAGCTGCAGTTGCACATGAATTAATCCTTGTTGAGGTACATGGCAAGTGCCAACTGGTAGTTGACAATGTATATATGTCAACCCCAATCTCCCAATTCATCCCATCTCCCCCTTTCTCCCTTGGCATCCATTTGTTTGTTCTCTATGTCTGTGTCTCTATTTCCACTTTGTAAATAAGATCGTCTACACCAATTTATTTTCATATTCCGCATATATGCATTGACATATGGTACTTGTTTTTACTGGTTGCGCTGGGTCTTGGCTGCTGCGCGGGGGCTTTGTCTAGCTGCGGCAGCCCAGAGCTGCTCCTCGGTGTGTGCACAGGCCTTTCACTATGGCGGCTTCTCCTTGCCTAGTGGAGGCCACAGGCTCTAGGCGATGGGCTTCAGTAGCTGCAGCACACAGGCTCGGTGGCGCGGCACACGGGCTCAGCTGCTCCCGGCATGCGCAATCTCTTCAGACCAGAGATGGAACCTGCGTCCCCTGCACTGGCAGGTGGATTCTTATCCACAGAACCACCAGGGAAGTCCTGTTTTTCTCTTTCTGACTTACCTCACTCTAGTGACAGTCTCTAGGTCCATCCACCTCTCTGCTGCTACTGCTGCTGCTGCTAAGTCGCTTCAGTCGTGTCCGACTCTGTGTGCCCCCATAGACGGCAGCCCACCAGGCTCCCCTGTCCCTGGGATTCTCCAGGCAAGAACACTGGAGTGGGTTGCCATTTCCTTCTGCAATGCATGAAAGTGAAAAGTGAAAGTGAAGGCGCTCAGTCGTGTCAGACTCAGCGACCCCGTGGACTGCGGCCCACCAGGCTCCTCCATCCATGGGGCTTTCCAGGCAAGAGTACTGGAGTGGGGTGCCATTGCCTTCTCCAATCCACGTCTCTACAAATGACCAAATTTCGTTCCTTTTTATGGCTGAGTAATATTTCGGTGTGTGTGTGTGTGTGTGTGTGTGTGTGTGTGCGCGCGCACGCGCATACACCATGTCTTCTCTATCCTTTCCTCTGTTGATGGGCACTCGGGCTGAATCCATGTCCTGGCTATGTGTTAAGTGGAAGTCTTTCATCTCTACCATCCCTCATGCTTCTTCGGCATCTCACTCAGAGCCACCTTGGGCCACATGGAGCTGGGAGATGATTAACTTTAGACTCAAACCTCTCTCCCCTGGTTAAAATTATACAGTCTTCAACCTACCACAACCCACCTACCCGGTTTGAGAAGTGGGCAGAGAAAGCCATCTGAGGCTGGACTGGAGCTGGAATTGGGGGCCAGGGCTGGGACCGAGCTGGAGCCCCAGGACAGACGCGGAAGGCGCCATCTGTGTTTGGCAGTACCTGATGCCCTGCCTGCACTGAGGTCCCCTCCGGTGTTTGCTGACTGATTGTCTAAACCCACGTTGGTCTGGCCACATTCCATAGCTGAGTTTGGCTCTGGGCACCCCTCTGAAAATGGGCACAGACGCTCCATAATGTACCCATTGAGTGGCAAGACTGCTAACAGCGCAAGCTCGGTGGGCTTCCCTGGTGGCTCAGTGGCTCAGGGTCTGCCTTGCAGTGCAGGGGACGCCAGCTGGATCTCTGGTCAGGGAACTAAGATCCCACATGTCCCTGAGCAACTAAATCCGCTTGCCAGAAGCAGAGAGTGTGTGTGGGCTTCAGTAAACACAGCACAAGGGTCAGGGTTAAGGCTAGGGCTAGGGTCAGGCACCACCCCTAGAGAATCCATGCACTGTAATGAAAGATTCCGTGTTCTGTAACTAAGACTCAATGCAGACAAATTAATTAGTTAATTATAAAAAAGAGTGCAGGCTCTGGTGACAGACTTGAGTCCTGGAGAGACACTTAACCTCTGGTTCTCAGCTTCCTCATCTGTAAAATGGGGGCGATAATAACCCACCCTACCTGAGCACAGAGAGGTCATCCCTCAGTCTGTCCAAGCACCTGGTCCTCAACAGGCATTCAGTGTATGTTTGCGGAATGAATGAGTGAGTGAATAAGCTGAGGGGTGTTGGGTTGCTATCCCCCATGCTGCTGCAAACATTCTTTGCTGGGTCTCCTAGTGTGCTTGTGGGTCCTGCTCTCTTGGGAGCCAGCTGGAAGGAAATCGCTGCTGGGAGGGAAGGCGTGTCTTCACCTCTACTGGACACTGTCACATCGGTGGATTTTCATTTTGTTTTGATTTGGTAGTGAGACTTGTCTGATCCCGACTAAGCACGGAGTGTTAACCCCGGACCACCAGGGAATTCCTACCACACCATATCTTACAGTGGGCATGCTAGCTTACTCTCCACCAGCAATGCACAGAATTCTCATTGCTCCATGTTGTCTTGGTACTATCAGGTTTTTATTTTTTATTTTTTTTAATTTCTTTTTTTTTTTTTTGCACTACAAACAAAGACATGGACTTTATTTAGGCACAGATACATTTTCTGGCAAGGTAGGAAGGGGTTTAAAATTACAACTTCCTGGGGCAACTGCTTCTGATGTACTTATGAGAGGAAGGTGGGAAGTGGGGTAGGGGACTGGGTCACAAGCATTAAACATAAGAAGCTCACCAATGAGGAGGAACTAAGCAGGAAGAAAAGAGAAAAAAGGAGGCTTTGGAGGAAGAAGAAAAAGAGGAAAGGGGAAAGGTCCTTGAGGAAGGTGGAAGAGGAGGAGGAGAAAGAGGAGGAAGAAAGGAGGGCTTGAGGAAGGAGGAGGCAGCTTAGGAGGAAGCTGGCCTCGGATCATACAAAGTTGACCATATCAGACATCTCTAGGCCTGGGTTGGTTCAGCTGGGCCTGCTCCAGAGGAAGAAATTGCAGCGGGAAGAGGGGTCAGTGGGAGGACCTGGGGCCTGGCACACATGTAGAAGTGGCGGCCCAGGTTGGGTCCTGGCTTTTTTACAGTTCGCATTACACATGGCTCCCTGTGTCCCCCACAGAGGGGCATGGGCGAGGGTCCCCCCAGCAGAAACTTCCAGAATGAGGTCCATATCTCCTTTTCATCCTTGGCTTCTGAAGCCTTGGCCTGCCCCTCCACCACATTGGCCATCAAGTCCTCTTCTGAGGTCTTTGGGGTCATAAGGGTGCCCAGGCTAGGAAGATCCAAGTTAGAAGTTTGGGGGCAACTGGAGGATGGCNAACTTCCAGAATGAGGTCCATATCTCCTTTTCATCCTTGGCTTCTGAAGCCTTGGCCTGCCCCTCCACCACATTGGCCATCAAGTCCTCTTCTGAGGTCTTTGGGGTCATAAGGGTGCCCAGGCTAGGAAGATCCAAGTTAGAAGTTTGGGGGCAACTGGAGGATGGCTGGAAGTAGCTCATCAGGTTTTTTTGGCCTCTACTGGAGACAGTTTTACTTGGCCGGGACCTAGTAGAGTGCACACAGGCTTTGTTTTGGTGCATGTGTACCTGTGTTTGCTGGGCTGTAGTGCTGACTGCTTGAACACAGGATCTTATTTGAGGTGAACCAGGAATCGTAGGATCTTGAGTTGGGTACCTGTAAACTCAGGGAGGAAGCAGGTGCACAGAGGTGGGCACTGTTTTGCTGGCACAGAGGACACGGTTAAGACTGCACCCACAGGGCAGTGATCAGAGCCCATCACCTCAGGCAGCAAGAAGGAGGCCTGAAAGGTGTCTATGACCAGGGTCCTATCCCCCAACACGTAGTCAAGCCGGGAGCCATAGTTCAAATGGCGGGCACCATTGACTGTCGACCAACAGGTGAAGGCCCCCTTCTGCTTTGGCTGGAAGCAGCGGTAGCTATCGATGAAGGGTCCCATGTGGGAGCCACTCTCGCACCCCAGGTTACTGAGCAAACCATCCATCCACTTGCGCCCTGGGTCCTCTTCAAAGCATTCCATGTTGACTGCATCCCAGTGATCAATGGGGCAGCGGGCTGTATTCAGATCACCCAGAATGATAACATGGCAGCTGCCAGGAGAGCTTCTGCTCGGATCTGCAGCAAGCGATAGAAGCGCATCTTAAATTTGAGTCGCTCAGGCTTCCCAGGGTCCGCATGGGGGCAGTAAACGTTGATTAGGGTCAAGGTCTTCTCCTTCCCTTCCCATGTGTGGTTACTTTGGTCTCCTGAAGACAGACGATGTCTGCATCCAGCTTGTCCAAAATGCGCCCCGTGGCCATGGCGCTGCAGCTGCTGGGCTCCTCGTATCTCACCCCTTGCAAGGGGCTCCGGATCCCAGTGACGTTCCAGCTCACTAAGCACAACATGTCGACAACTAATTACAATGTCTTTAAGCCCGCGCCCAACGCAAGCGCTAGGGGAAACACTGGANCTCTCGCACCCCAGGTTACTGAGCAAACCATCCATCCACTTGCGCCCTGGGTCCTCTTCAAAGCATTCCTGGGGAAAAGGGAAGAGGACAAAGAAAGAGGCAGAACTAGATGCCTAGAACTGTAAGGGAGTAACTGCTTCAGTTTACAGACAAGAAAATGTGGCTGTTCCAAAGAAGAATGCTCAGGTCATACAGTCCGGAACTGGCAGAGCTGGAATTCACTTTGCATCCTTATTGATTTAAAAGCTCACGCTTCTTTTTACTTCTGCATCAAGCTACATCTACCTTGCATTGGGCCATAAATCCCAGGCCTGAAAGCTTCCTGTTGGTTAATCAAAGCAATTCTCAGAATTGCTCACCAAGAGAATGAAAAATAAGAAGTGTAGAATGGTTACCTCCAGGAAGTTGGGCTACAATTAGGAGTTAAGATGATTGCCTTTTCATGTAAACCCTTTAGTACTATTTTGGTATTTGAGGGGCTCAAGGGATTCACAATACTTCCTTTGGCTCTGATTCCTAATTCATCATCCACCCAATCTACTTACTTATCCATTCAATGCAACAAATGTTCAAAGAACACTGATTATGTGCCAGGTGTGATATGAGTGGCAAAGTGGGACCCTGATCTAGTCTTGGGGACCAACAAGGCTTTCTTTTAGCAAGTGATCTGGAGCTTAGAAGTGAAGATTGAGCAATAATAACCCAGGCAGAAGGTGTTACAAATTGAGAGAACAACTTATGCAATGGGCCTGAGGGGCAATGAGACTGTGGACCAGAGTACCAACAGATGACTATCACAGTCCACACAAGCAAGATAAGGTGGTTACTTAGACTAGGGTGGTGCCAGAGGAGACAAAATGAAATTGAGATGATTTGGAGCTAGAATCAACAGTATTCACTGGCCAACTGAACGGGAAAAGGGAGGGTAGAGAAGGACAATACTAACATGATTTCCTGGCTTCTGGTTGGAGCAACCAAGAGGATGGACGGTACCATTTAGGGAGGATGAGACTAGAATAGCTGGTCTTGTGGGAAGTGGACATATTCTGCTATTTTGGAAAGATTGTGTTTGTCATGTCATCTGGTATTATTCTTTTTTGTTGGGGAAAAAAAAAGAACACATGAAGTACACTCAAGAGATTTAGGATATTTCTGAACTAAGAAGAGAACACATAAAGGTGTATGACACTATCACAGGAAGCAGGAAGAACAGAGTAAGTAAATATCCAATGAGAAATAAGGTAGGAAGGACTGATGGCTTTCAGTTTGTAGTGAATACTTCCTTCCCCACCATGACCATCACCAGTCTCTAATTATCTCATTTCTGCTCATTTTCCCCATTGGGAGACACATCTATATCCTGTGGCTCTTCTGCAAACCAATCAAGGAATCTTCCTACAGCCTCTTGTTTGAGGTAAGCTATGATGAGAACTGACTTGAAGATTCTAGCACAGTGGTTCTCAAGACTGAATATACAATAAAATCAGCCTGGGAGTTTTTAAAACATACTGCTACCCTGGCCTCACACTCAATAGATTCTGACTTAATTGGTCTAGGGTTGCATCAAGGTATTGATATTTTTGTAAAGCTACTTATTCTAATGTGCTTGCAGAGGCTGAGAATCATTGGCCTAGAGGGACTCAGAGATGAGGGGTTCATACAAGAAAAGAAGACAGAAGGAAGGGGATGCCCACCAATTCAGAGGACAGTGAGAAAAGCCAAAATGAGAACAACTTTTGCAATGGGCAGAGAGGAGAAAACCTAGGTGGAGTGGATGGAGTGTGAAGGGGTGCTGAGGATGGGAATAAAAGACTGAGCACAGACAAGAAAGAACCTTGAATGCCAGGCCTGGGTGTTTTCTCTGCATGTCTGCAAGGTCACTGGGAGGTATTAAAGATTCTTGAGCAGGAAACATACTCTATTAGGGAAATGATCCAGATAATGTGGAGTTCGAGGCCCTCAAAATCAGACTGGAACTCTCTAGCCCCATCCTCTGCTACTCATCTTCCTTCCCTGTCATCCCCTAATAAGAAGGGGACTTGTAGTTCCTAACGCATACCAGCCAAATTCTCACCTTGCAGTCTTTGCTCATCATGCCAGAATGATTTGCTCTCCACTCCACCCCCAAGTTCTTTTCTACTCATCTTTTAAGATTCAGCCATTTTAAGATATCTCCCCTGAAGTCCAGGCACTATTCTATAATTGACTCGTCATGTGTCCATAGCCAACCACCATACTGAGAGCTCTGGGGGACCAACAGTCAGAACTGACTGATAAATGAGTCCACAGCATAATCCTCAGTGCTTTGAGAATAGAATTTCAAACTAAGCTCTGCTTTTCCATGAAGGATATTTGCCACTGGGCCAAAAAACAGCACTGATTGGCTGAACAGAATCAGTCAGGAGTGAGATCAAAGGCGTAACGGGAACCTTACCATGTTGACTGCATCCCAGTGATCAATGGGGCGGTGGGCTGTATTCAGATCACCCAGAATGATAACATGGCTGAAAAACATAAAATGAATGTCAAGAAAAGGAAGCAGCAGTCCTGGCCCATCTACTCTCTCCTGGGCCCAAGATCTGCCACCTGCCACATAGACATGAAGATGGGATCCAGTAGCAACTTATAGTAGTCCACCTCTCCAATTTCACTATAACCTTGATGTCTTTTACAAATAACCAACCCAATTCTGATCTCCAAAGGTAAAACTGTTTCTTTTTTGACATGATTGTTTCACTGATCTCTACCAAATGGCATCTTTCCGATCCTTCAAAGGTGAGCTCAGGTACCATTCCCTCTAGGAAGCATCTCTTGATTATTCCAACCAAACCTCACTTTCCTATCCTTCTCTGGGACAAGACTTATCATTTGTTCTAAGTATGTTGCCTTCCTCTTATTTCACCCTTAAAACTTTACTGAGGTAGGGGTTCATATAGGGCTTCTCTGGTAGCTCAGCAGGTAAATAATCCACCTTTAATGCAGGAGACCCCAGTTCAATTCCTGGGTCAAGAAGATCCACTGAAGGGATAGGCTACCCACTTCAGTATTCTTGGGCTTCCCTGGTGGCTCAGGTGGTAAAGAATCTGCCTGCAATGCAGGAGACCTGGGTTTGATCCCTGGGTTGGGAAGATCCCCTAGAGAAGGGAACAGCCTTCTCTAGTATTCTGACCTGGAGAATTCCATGGACTGTATAGTCCATCGGGTAGCAAAGAGAACATGACTGAGTGACTTTCACTTTCAGGGTTTCATATATTTATTTTACAAAAGAGAAAACAGAGGCAGGACTAGCTTTTGGGCTCATAGTGAGTAAAAGGAGAAGTCAGGATATGTGACCAGAGGTATCTGAGTACAAAACTCATATCTGTATCACTTTACTTGGTCCTCACAAGCTCTTAAACAGCAGAGCCTATTCCCTTGGGCATGCTGATGTCTACAACTAGGCTGTGAATGAATTCAAAATACAAAGATCCCACATCCCTCTCAGTGGGTCCTGACACAGGACTGGGCACCCAGGACAAGCTCAAGGAAGCCTTGCTGCACAGGCTTGCAGTACCTGCCAGCTGCCAGGAGAGCTTCTGCTCGGATCTGCAGCAAGCGATAGAAGCGCATCTTAAAGGTGAGTCGCTCAGGCTTCCCAGGGTCCGCATGGGGGCAGTAAACGTTGATTAGGGTCAAGGTCTTCTCCTTCCCTTCCCATGTGCTGGGAAGAAGAGAACCAGCCCATCAAAAAGGGATCACTTGCAAGCCACCCTTCCCCTTCCCACACCATGTGACTTCCACTCAAGGTTGTCTATGGGATGAAAGTAAAGGAAAGGGACAGAGAAACATGAATGAGCTGGCATACACAGGACTTGAGGATTGACTATACCTACGATGACACACAGGTAAACCAAGTAACGGTGCTGCCATTCACAAAGATAGGCCACAGAAGGAGAGCAATCTGGGGCAGTAAGTTCAAGGTTGACTAACTCGCTTTTGAGGCACCTGTGGTAATAAAAGAGTTAGGCCTCCCAACCAGGCTCCCTCCCACCTCAGCCCCAAGCAGAGATAAAGAACTCAAAACTCAGAGAAGAATACAATTTGTTCAGGGTCACAAACTAGGTAGCTTAGCTAGGACTAAAGTCCAGGAATGGCAAGTTTAGGAAGTTTTCCAATAGTGGATGTATGTTTATAAGGCAAGCCTTAGAACCACCATATTCACAGAGTTGAACTAGCAATGATGGGTGACAGGGGGATGTGGACTATTACCAGATTTTGTGTTGTGTGAGGAGGGCCCGGCCCTCACTATCCAGAGCTCGAAGCTCCTCTTGGGTGAAGTCATCCATGTTTCCATAGCAACCCACATCCCCATTCTGAGTGGAAAGCAGGCCACTCAGGCCTTCTTCAGCAGCCACTGGGGTAGCACTGTCCTTACAGAAAGTGGCTACACCTGGAGACAGAGAGGGTACTGGAGACTGAGCAGGCCTGGCAGTCAACAGCCTGTTGCACAGCCCATTGCCCCTGCACAGGTCACATGCTCATCTTCTTCAAGCATAGCTCTCTTGATGACTCTCCCAACTCAAGGGCCATGGATACCTGGGGTAAGTCTACTCAAACCCTGGGTCTCAGTTCCTTCATCTTGAAAAGATACAGATTAATAACAGCTAATATTCTAAGTGCTTTACATGGTAGCTGCTCAGAAAATACTAGCTATTATTATTATCATATGAACTAATAAGTTCAGTTCTTGCAACAGCCCTAATAAGTACACATTATCCCCCTTTTCCAAGTGAGGAACTTTAAGCATAAAAAAGTTAAATAGCTAGCCAGAGGGTACACAGCTAGAAGTGAGCTAGGATTCCAACTCAGGCAGTCAGGCTCCAGAGCTCACATAACTAACCACTACTATTATGCTTTTGTAATCCAATATTATACAAAAAATATCCTTCAGATAATCTTACGTGGCTTTATCTCTGTAGATAAAAAGCCTACATTTCTTACTGCCTTCTCATTAAATATTGAAAACGCTTTTCCACCTGCCCTCATCACTTTAAAGTCCCCAGAAAGACCCATTTACCAGAATAGCCACTGCGGTTGCGGCTGAAGCTGAAATAGGAGTTGTAGCCCTCAATGATAGCCAAGGGCTCTGTCAGCACATCCCCTGGGGGAAAAAATATGTAAAATTACATCAGAGATAAAACTAGAAAGGCCTGGAATTATAGCTGTAGGCTAATTCATTGCACACATCAGAGCCAGGGTGGGAAGGGAAAATTAAGTATCTATGATTAGAGAAGTTAGAAAGGTGGGGACGATAGAGGAAACTGATACCAGAATTACAAGAAAGGGGAAGACTACCTAATGGGAGGTTAAGAATTAGGTGGGAAAAGGTTAGGTGACTGGAGGAAGTTGGGGGTGAGAAATGGTTATATGGGAGAGAAGACTGGGAATCTGAGCAGGAGGTAGGAGAGAGAGGGAATTGGAAGATGTGAACAGAGGATGCAGGGAACGTAGCTAACTGGTCTTAAATGTGGGTGGGTGGGAGAGGGAAGAAATCAGGGGATTGAGCTGTGGGGCAGGGGGGTGGAGGCCTTGTGTATGCAGGAAATTACCAGAGTCTAAGCTTGGAGGTGGACATGAAGTAGGAATGAGAGGCTCTCTGGAGAAGGAAATGGCAACCCACTCCAGTATTCTAGTCTGGAGAATCCCTTGGACAGAGGAGCCTGGGGCTACAGTCTATGGTGTTGCAGAGAGTCAGACACGACTTAGCAACTGAGCACTCAGCTGGGGAGGAGATAGGGAGTAGAGATAAGAGGATCTGGTGACTTTAGATAGAGGTTTAAAAAGGAGGAAATTAGGGAGTCTAAACTGGGGACAAAGATGGGGTGGGAATTAAAGGATATAGACTGGGGGCAGAAAAGGGAAATTGGGGGAATCTGACTTGGGAATGGGAGATGGAAAGTGTGTAGGGGAAGGAAATTCGGGGGACTTAGCTGGGATAGGAGAATGAGTAGGAATCAGGATGTGAAACAAGATGGAAATTGCAAAGGGGAGAGAATTATGATTTTTCCAAGGCCAGGAGATTATGTGAGAATTAGGAGATCTAGCTAGAGCGTGAAACAGAGAGGGGAGATCGGGATTCCGAATTGGCTCTAAGGGGAGGATTCTAAGAATAGAGAAATGGGAAAGTGAAGTATATGGAGCAAGGGGCAAAAGTTAGCAGAAAAGGGAAAGTATGGTAGAGGGTCCTAAATTCTTGAGCGCTCACTCGTTACTTTGGTCTCCTGAAGACAAACGATGTCTGCATCCAGCTTGTCCAAAATGCGCCCCATGGCCATGGCGCTGCAGCTGCTGGGCTCCTCGTATCTCACCCCTTGCAAGGGGCTCCGGATCCCGTTGATGTTCCAGCTCACCAAGCGCAACATGTCGACAACTAATTACAACGTCTTTAAGCCCGCGCCCAACGCAAGCGCTAAGGGAAACACTGGAAATTCCCAAGTGCAGCAGGCCTGGGCTTCCCGCGCGCGCGCGCGCGTATTTGCGCAGGCTTTCTAGTGAGTGCCATCCTAAATGGTCGGACGTACGTGGGGCGGGGCTTCAAGATCTTCAGTTTTCATTGGTAGGAGGAGCGGAAGCTGATGGGTAAGGTGCGGTCGGTCTCCCTTAGGAGAAATGAATAGTGAGAGAAAGGTGACGGGTTGGGCTTCTCCTACCACCCAACACTGGCTCGTATTCCTGAGTCTGATTGCGTTTCTACTCTGCTCAAAAGTCCCTTTGGTGCTTTTGATTGCTTACAAATGAGATTTCACCACTATTCAAGTGGCAGAGCCTTAAGCGGAACCGCGCAGCCAGGGAACCACGCAGCGACCAAAACTCCCGCCCCTAGTGTACAGACCGCACCCCTTGGTACCCGGAAGCCTTTGAGGTGGGGAGCTGGGAGTGTCTGGTATAACCCAGCGTGTAAACGCGGAAGCCATACTGAGCAAAGGGAACTTTGTGGCTGGAGGCCTGAGCAGTGAGAAAGGCTCTAGATTTTGGAAATTAAGCACTCGTTGGTAATTGTTTGCAATTACTTTCTCCCAGTCTATATGTTGTCTTTTCCTTTTGTTTATGGTTTCCTTTATTGTGCAAAAGCATTTAAGTTAGATTAGATCCAGTTTTTTTATTTGCTTTATTTCTTTTGCGTTCGAAGACTGATCTAAGAATATATTATCAGAATTTATGTCAGAGAATGTTTTGCCTGTGTTCTTTTCTAGGAGTTTTATTGTGTCATGTCTTATATTTAACTCTGTAAGCCATTTTGAATTTATTTTTGTGTATGGTATAAGGGAGTGTCCTAACTTCATTTATTTACATGAGATTGTCCAGCTTTCCCAGCACCACTTGCTAAATAGACTGTCTTTTTTCTACTGTATGGTCTTGCCCTCTTTGTCCAAAAGTAATTGAAAGTAAGCGTGTTAAGACAGAAATATAGACCAGTGGAGCAAGGTAGAAAGCCCAGAGATAAACCTATACAACTATGAGCACCTTATCTTTGGCAAAGGAGGCAAGAATACACAATGGAGTAAAGACAGTCTCTTCAATAAGTGGTGCTGGGAAAATGGACAGCTAACTGTAAAAGAATGAAATTAGAACACTTCCTAACACCATCACAAAAATAAACTCAAAATGGATTAAAGACCTAAGTATAAGGCCTGAAACTGTAAAACTCTTAAGGAAAACATAGGCAGAACTCTCTTGGACATAAATCACAGCAAGATCCTCTATGACCCAGCTCCTAGAGTAATGGAAATAAAAGTAAAAATAAACAAATGGAACCTAATTAAACTTAAAAGCTTTTGCAAAGCAAACCATAAACAAGATGAAATGACAACCCTCAGAGTGGGAGAAAATAACAAATGAAACAACTGACAAAGGATTAATCTCCAAAATAAGCAACTGGCTCATGCAGTTCAATATCAGAAAAACAACCCAATCAAAAAATGCATAGAAAACCTAAACAGACAGTTTTTCAAAGACATATAGATGGCTAATAAACACATGAGAAAATGCTCAAAATTTCTTATTATTAGAGAAATGCAAATCAAAACTAGAATGAGGTGTCACTTCATACTGGTCAGAATGGCCATCATAAAAAAAAAAATCCACAAACAATAAATACTAGAGAGTGTGAGAAAGGGATTCTCTCTTGCACTGTTGGTGGGAATGTAAGTTGATAGAGCCTCTGTGGAGAACACTGGAGATTTCTTTAAAAACTAGGAATAAAGCTACCATCTGACCCAGCAATCCTGGTACGAGGCATATACCCTGAGAAAACCACAATTTTAAAAGACACATGTACCCCTGTGTTCATTGCAGCACTATTTACAATAGCTAAGACATGGAAGCAATGTAGATATCCATCAACAGATAAAGAAATTGTGTTACATATATACAGTGAAATATGTGTGTGTTTGGTGGGGAGTTGGGTGGATGTGTGAGCACATGCGTGCTCAGTTGTGTCCAACTCTGTGACCCCATGGACTGTAGCCTGCCAGGCTCCTCCGTCCATGGGATTTTCCAGGCAAGAGTACTGGAGTGGGTTGCTATTTCCTTTTCCAGAGGATCTTCCAGACCCAGGGATCTAAACTGGGTCTCCCACATTGAAGACAGATGCTTTACCATCTGAACCGCCAGGGAAGTCTATGCTATGTATATTTTACCGTAATGAAAAATAATAATAAAAGGAATGAGGAACCATCACCTCTTCCTAGTTCCAANTATTTCCTTTTCCAGAGGATCTTCCAGACCCAGGGATCTAAACTGGGTCTCCCACATTGAAGACAGATGCTTTACCATCTGAACCGCCAGGGAAGTCTATGCTATGTATATTTTACCGTAATGAAAAATAATAATAAAAGGAATGAGGAACCATCACCTCTTCCTAGTTCCAAAACATCACCTAAAGGGAAACACATACCTATTAAGCAATTAGTCCCTATGCCCTTCACCACGAGCACCTGGATGCTATCAATTTGCTTTCTCTCCCTGTGTGTTTATCTATTTTTGATTTTTCACATAAATTAAATCATTGCAAAATGTACTAAATCCCACTGAATCATACACTTTAAAATTGTTAACTTTAAAAAAAATGATAAATAAAATTGTTAACTTTATGTTGTGCAAATGTTACCTTGGGCTTCCCCAGTGACTCAGCGGTAAAGAATTTACCTGCAGTGCAGGAGACATAGGAGACATGCTTTTGATCCCTAGGTTGGGAAGATCTCCTGGAGGAGAGAGTGGCAACCCACTCCAGTATTCTTGCTGGGACAATCCCATGGACAGGGGAGCCTGGCAAGCTACAGGTCAAGGGATCACAAAGAGTCACGACTGAACACTCAAATTTTACCTCAATTTTTAAAAAGCATATACACACTATAATATATAAAATAGAGAATCAGCAAGGGCCTACTGTACAGCACAAGGAACTCTACTCAATACTCTGCAATAACCTATATGAGAAAAGAATCTGAAAAAGAATAGATGTATGTATATGTTGTACTTTGTTATACACCTGAAGCTAACACAATATTATAAATCAACTATACTCCAATATAAAATAATTTTTTAAGAAAAGAAGAGGATAATGAAATGTTCTATGTGCATTTATATGGGAAGATATCAAAGTATATTGGGGGCAGGCTGAAAAATAGTATTGAATCTTTTGAATAAACCATGGGGGAAATGGGGGGGGCACTCTAATGGAGTAAGACTTAGGAGAGGGCCTCTGGCTTTATTGGGCTAGGAGAGGGAGATGGGGAAGTTTCATCCAGCCCACCCTGTAGCTATTATTTTTCTTCGGCTTTATAGCATCCCTAGGATGTGACCTGACAAGTACTTTCTCTTCATTTCTCAGATGATTATAATCAAGACCCAGAGAATCTAAGAGGATTATCCATGTTCCAGAGCAGCACTGTCTCCCAATATAACCCAAGGCTCTTCCATATGCATTTATCTCACTTCCTTGTCAGAGCAACTTTGTAAGGGACATTAAGACTAAATAAGAGAGGTTCAGTGAATTTGAATCAGTATCGCAGAAGTAGTAGAGCCAAGATTCAATCCATATCTTAATCAGCTCAAGGAATACTTTCCTAAGTTTGTTTTTTTTTTTAAATAATCACCCATGCACCACTTTTTCTCTGGGCCCCCACACCACCTTATCGTCCATTCTGTCACAGCACTTACAATGCACAGCTACCACTGATTTCTATTTCCATCACTAGACTGCCAGCAGCTTGAGAGCAATGACTATGTCTGATTCATCTCATTAATCCCATCCCCTAATATAGCACACAACACATGTTAGGAGTTAATAAATGTTTGCTGAATGAATGAACAAGCAAGAGCATCAGCAAGTTAGTGACTTATTTCCTGAGAACATAAGAATAGAGATAATAGACCTGCCCAATATCCAGGGGAAAGTATAACTTTGCATCCTTAGGTTCCTCACCCAGAATTACAGTATAATTACTTTTCCCCCAGAATTCCAACCATCATTCTCAATGTCTGCAAAAAATACCTAAAGAGTTGTTTTTTCCCCTTGGAGGACTTAAAGGTTACATTCCCTCTGATGGACTTAAAGGTTGTTGCCATCAGAAAATAGCCTTGCAATTAAAATGAAAATGCTGGTGCTTTAAGCTTTTTCATGTTTTGGTGGTTATAAGCTTAGGACTGAGTCCCAAGAGTGGAATAATTAGGACAAAGGAAATGAACATTTGTATTGCTCTTAACTTCCTATTGCCAAATCACTTTCCAGTAAGGGATCATGTCAATTTGCACTGAAAACCAATATGAAACAGCCCTAAGGAAATCTAGATCTTGCCTCTTTCCATTGCTGGTTTTCATTTCCCCATTCTGCTGTACCTTGTTAATATTAGTTCTGACCTTCGGGGTTGGCCTGAAGAGAAAAGGCTCCAGATGACTCAGGAACTTCTTTGGCAACTACAACAGCTGATATTTCAACAGCGGGTACACAGCCCTTCTTACCAAGGGAACTTCCCAGCCTTCCCAGAGAACCAACAAGCACTTACAGACTCCCTGTTTGATGCCACCCTCTGGACCTGCTTTGGCGGTCTAAATGCAAGAGTCGTGTGTCGGATAATTAGTGATGGAAGAAAAAACCTCTAGGAGAACAGGTAGGTGAGACAGAAGAAAAATAGATAGGAGTTAATACAAATATAAATCCATTCTTTAGGCTCTCTGGAAATTTTTCTTAGTGTAGACAGTCACTTGAACTGTTCACTAAAGTGTATGAGAAGTTTGGGATTAATATAATTTCTATATCTCATTATCTATCATCCATTCTGACCTGTCTTTGTGGAACACTGGCCCAAAGGGCAGTTCCCTAGCACTTTTAGAAGTCTCTCTAACTTGTTCTAGTCCAGTTTTAAAAAAAACTGGACAATAGATATTATATTTCTTAACTGCGAACTGGTGTATAAAATAGGACTGGTTTGCTGTGGCACTTTGAAGAAGCTTTTAGCTTCTTTGAGCTTCAGTAGCCTCCTCACTAAAATGGAAATTAAAGTCCCTATCCTATTTCCCTCAGAGGGCTGTAACAAGGTGAAGAAGAGTAGGATGAGAGGAACCAAAGCTCTTTGGAAATATTTCAGGATCTCCGTGCTCTGTGTTAGTGATCTTACTTTTTCTGTAGCCTCCACAGGCAATACCAGCCACAACTCTCTTCTCCGTGAGTGACTGTGGTCTGTGGAGTGCAAACCTTGGGCTCCAGGCATGGTGCTGAAAGTAGTGAGGGGATAGTAGGTCAGGGAAGTGGCTAAGAAGGAAATGCCTCCTAGGCTGCTACCACAAAAGGCCTAATATACACATATAGAAATCTGATCTATAGGCACAAAATCTCCCCTCTTCACTCTAAAACGAATGCATTTACATCCATACACTCCAAGAATTACCAATAAAGAGACTCTATTTGTGATTTTGATACCCATCAGTACTGTCTTGATATTGCTTTTAATGAAATTCTTCCATGAATTCCATACTTTGGGAAGATGATCAGAATCTGCATGCCTCAGGAAGTCACACATTATGCTTTTCTCTGTACAGTTAATCCCAAATTAGAATTTGTGGTTCAACTCTTAGTCTTGAGTTAGGGTAAGTGAGTTTCTCATACTGAGTGAAACTTTCTTTTTCCGTAATCAGTTACCTGGATCATTTTGGGGAATGAAGGGACTTCATTCTTTAGTTCTTTTTGTTTTGCCCTATTCAGAGTTGAGAAACTCTCTGGATCCTCTTACCACTTTCTACCTTCAGCTCAGTTCAATGCTCAGTCATGTCCAACTCTTTGCGACCCCATCAACTGCAGCACAGCAGGCCTCCCTGTCCATCACCAATTCCCAGAGTCCATCCAAACCCATGTCCAGCGAGTCGCTGATGCCATCCAACCATCTCATCCTCTGTCATCCCCTTCTCCTTCTGCCCCCAACCCTTCCCAGCATCAGAGTCTTTTCAAATGAGTCAGCTCTTTGCATCTGGTGGCCAAAGTATTGGAGTTTCAGCTTCAGCGTCAGTCCTTCCAATGAACACCCAGGACTGATCTCCTTTAGGATGGACTGGTTGTCTCTCCTTGCAGTCCAAGGAACTCTAAAGAGTCTTCTCCAACACCACAATTCAAAAGCATCAGTTCTTCAGCGATCAGCTTTNCTCTCTTTTACCTTGTCCAGACTAGTTTCAAGGAATTTGGGGAGGTGGGTTTGAGCAAGTACACTTAGGCTGTATAAGGTTTTCACAAAAACTAGTCGGGGTCCTTGGCTAAGAGAAGACTCTGCCTTGGGCCGCCGGTGCGATAAACTGCACTCCACTATCTGCATCATCCTTCTGAGTGAGACTGTTTCCCGGAACGCGTGGCTACAACAGTGCACAAGCTTTGTTGCCCCACTGCGTGTACTATCTTCCTGGGCCGGGGATTGAACCCATGTCCCCTGCACTGGCAGGTGGACTCTTAACCACTAGACCACCAGGGAAGTGCCCCAATATGTTTTGAAGGATCCCCTGGCAGCACGGTGAAGGATAAATCAGAGACAACAAGAGTTTACTATTGCTAAGTGCTATATACTTAATGAGATTTATTTTATTTAACTATTACAACATCCTTGTGAAGTAGATGTTATATATAATTGCTGTTTTCTAGATTAGAAGCCTAAGACTCATAGCAGCCCTCTTCACTGGATAAGTGCTTCTTCCCATCCCATGGGATCCTGGTGGGATTGTTAATCACCTTGCCAGACCTGTTCCTTGGCCATGGGTGTGGTGTGAGGTCCAGGCCTGGCCAATCAGGGGGCCCCTTGCCCTGACGACAGCAACTCGTCCAAGGGGCCAAGAGATGGTCATGTGGTATAAGCAGAAGAAAACTGAATCCCGGGATGTTCAAGATAAAGACTCTGGGAGAGAGTCCCACTTCTTTTTGGATCTCAAGCTGTTAACCATGTTAGCCGGAGGCATATGAAACCCATTTCCTACGACTTAGAGATCCTTTCTATCTGACAGGACTGAAGGTGACCAGCGCACAAAGATTCAGATGAGCAGGATGTGGGTGCAAAGGGAGAGGCTGATGTTCCTGTTTGAGTCGGTCGATTTAGCCACACCTGAAGTTAGACCCGACTGAAACTTCCAGTCCCAGTGCATAAGCCTTTCAATTACACTGTTTTGTGTTTTAAAAAAGCCAGATAACTGATTCCACAATCCCATATATCCAGAAAAGATGAAAACTCTAGTTTGAAAATATACACATTTCAAAAGTGCACATGTACTCTGCCCCCATGTTCAGAGCAGCACTATTTACAATAGCCAAGACATGGAAAAAATCCAAGTACCCATTAACAGACAACTGGCCTAAGAAGATGTGGTATATATACTGGAACATTACTCAGCCACAAAAAAGAATGAAGTATTATTATTTGTAGCAACATGGATGGATAGAGATTATGATTCTAAGTGAAGTAAGTCAGACAAAGACAAATTTAGATTCTATGTGGAATCTAAACAGCAATATAGGAAATTTCCTGGTGGTCCAGTAGTTAGGACTTGGCACTTCTATTGCAGGGGCCAGAGTTAGATCCCTGGTTGGTTGGGGAACTAAGATCCGTAAGCCACAAAGTGTGGCAACAAGCAAACAAAAACAAATGAACTTGTTTTTACAAAACATAGGCTCACAGACATGGAAAACAAATTTATGGTCACCAAAGGGGAAAGGGGTGGGAGAGGGATACATTACGAGTATAATATTAACGTGTGTTAGTCACTCAGTCGTGTCCGACTCGTTGTGACCCCATGGATTGTAGCCCCCAGGCTCTTCTGTGCATGGGATTCTCCAGGCAAGAATACCAGAGTGGGTTGCCATTTCCTTCTCCAATGATGTTAATAGATACACACTAACATATATAAAATAAACAAGGATTTACTGTCTATTCACTATCTTGTAATAGCATGTAATGGAAAAGAATTGAAAAAAATCACTTTGCTATATACCTGGAACTAACACAATATTGTATATCAGTTACGTGTGTGTGTGCAAAGTTGCGTCCAACTCTTTGCAACCCCATGAACTATAGCCCACCAGGCTCCTCTGTCCACAGAATTTTCCAGGCAAGAAATACTGGAGTGGCTTGTCATTTCTTACTTCAGGGGATCTTCCCTAGCGCAGTGGTAAAGAATCTGCCTGCCAGGGCCCAAATCAACGATACTTCAATTAAAAACAACGACCCAGATAACTGAGGCTCAGGGAAACTAGGTGACTTTTCTGAAGTCACAACTAGCAAGTGGAAGAACCAGGATTTGAACCTCTCTTATCACTTGTGCTCACTTGGCCCCAATCACATCGTGATAATGTGAACTGCAAACAGGCAAACCAGTTAGGAGCTGCTGCTGAATAAACCAGGTGAGCCATGAGAAAGCAGAGTCTAGTGCAGTGGCGTGTGAAAGAGATTGTGATGGAATTTGGGAAGACACAGAACTGAGTGTGGAGGCTCAGGGAGGTGCGTGGGAGGAGGACCTAAGGGGCCTGGCAGATCCAAGACACGGGGCAGACGGGGCAGAGTGAGAGATCTCAAGGCAGAGATAGGCTTGACTCAGACACAAAGAGACATGGGCAAGAGCAAGGCCATCCTGTGGGCGGTGATGAGTCATCTGGAGCCATGTGGGAGGCCAAGGCCAGGCCTGGGGTCGCCCACAGATTGGGGTTGGAGGAGAGAGAAGGAACAATCAGAGGAGGAGGAGGGAGCTATGTCACCATCGCAGGAGAAGGTGGGAGTCAGCTCCTTAGCACCTGCTGAGAGTCAGAGGATGAGGCCTTAGTAACTTTGGAAGCCAGAGCTGGGGACAAAGGAGGCTGGAGGAGGGGGAGTGAAGGTGATGGTCATGGATTCCGCAGCAGTTAAGGGATGGTGATGAGGAGGGTGGAGGCCAGGTGGTTCCCTCCCCCTTGTGAACCGTGCAACTGTGCTGCTGAAACATCAGACTCTCTCACACTGCCTTTCAAAGGCGAAGTTGGACTCAGGTGACTTACCCAGCCCCTTCCCAAAGAGCCAGAGACAGGTTTTATTTCCTAAAACATTTTAATAAAATTAACCAATAAATATTCTACACTGTATGGGCTACAGGGACAGAGTGGAAGACAGAGAGCCAGTCTTTCCTACTTAGGCCCTTGGGTTCCCTTGCAGAAAAGGAGAGAGAGGGTGCTATGGGCTGATCTGGGGCTAGGACTGGGGCGAGGGTTGGGGGAGTGCTCCTGAAATCGGTGATCTGGGCTCCATCCAATGTGTTGATATATGAGAGGAGAAGAGGGGTCAATAAAAGGAGAGCCCCTTCAGAAGGCAACCCAGAACCCCCAGAAGTGACTGGGGTGAGGGGAGAGCTAGCCTAGAGGAAGGGGTGGGGCAGGAGGCAGGGAGCATGGGCCGGTGGCGGCTCTCGTGGCTCTGGGGCTGTGGCCGCTTACTCCCGGACATAGACCCTGGTGCACACGATGTCATCCGCCGTCATGGTCTGAAGGGAGAGAAGTCATTGTTAGCCTGGGAGGCCCCCGGTTCCTGTGCTTGGGAGCAGGAAGGTTGCGTGGAAATACTCTGCTTGGCCTCTAGGTCGAAACCTACTTCTTGGCTCAGGACGGTTCACAAAATGCCTGGGCATCATGTGATGGAGGACAATAGAGGCCCAGGGTCCATTCTATGTCTCCCTCCCCAAGCCAGGAAGATCCCCCCCAGAGATCTGCTGGGACCTTTCAGAGCAAGTCCTTTGCTCCATGTGCAAGGGACACAGACAGCCTTCTGCCCCAGCAGCTCCATTAGGAGACAGAGAGACCAGTCACCGTTGTTCTTAAATTTCCTGTACTGTGCAATGTCCTGGAAAATCTCTGAAGGTAGTACTGGGCTTGCTCTGTCTGAGCTTGGAGGAAAGCAGGAAAAAGCCTTACCAGGATCAGCTCTCCATCGTTGGTCAGTTCTCTGGTCCAGGAGGTCTTGGGACCCTCTCCCTTCAACAGCCTCTGCTCGCAGACCATTTTGTTCTCACTTTCCCATTTCACCAGGCTCTGTACGAGAGGGTGGCCAGGTGAGTTGGGCCCATAGCCAAGACAAGGCCGTGAGAGGGACAGAGGAAGCGCCACCTTTCTACCCACCAACACTACCTAGAGACTCTCCCCACTGGAAATGGAGGAAAGACTCAAGGGAAAGATTGGAAGATGTCATGGTGAGACACCAGGCAATGGATCCCACGACCCCGAGGGACCCCATCCCTGCACGTACCTTACAGGGTCTCCCATCCACAGTCTGCTCTTCAAACTCCTCTCCAATCTTGAAGTTGATCTCTGTGGTACGCACGGTAGTGGAGGTTTTGATGTAGAAAGTGTCCCCCTCCTGTTTGATCTCCACTGCTGGCTTGGATGCTGCAGCCACGGCGATCTTCCTCAGCATCACATTCACCCCTGTAGGGAGGGGAGAGGATGGACGTTCCAGGCACCTGCCTCACACCCTCCCCAGGAGACAGCAGGAGCAAGCTGAACTGTGAGTCGACTGGGAAGAGAGGGAGGCTTGGGGTGTCCAAAAAGCGCCTTGAAGGGAGGGCAGGTGGTGCAGCCCTGATGGCTGGTGGGCTCAGTGAGGAGGGGCAGAGAGGCAGTGCCCTTCCTTGGGATTTCTGCTTCTAGCTTCCACCTGGATGAGTCAGTAGCCCTGGATTGGGATCCCCAAGTCTCAGCTTTGCAGTCAGTTCTCCCCGGTCCCTTCAGCCTGCTACAGCTCCCCTTGGCTCCATTCACCTCACTTTTGGTCCTTTGTCCATCTTGCTTGAGACCATCTGCTGGGGTGGGCTCATTAGAGTCACCGTGTCCACACCCCGACTCATGTGCAGGGCAGACCCTCCTCAGCCAGCCCTCACTACTCATGTCCTGAAGTAGGGGCCACTGCCCTCTGTGCTACTCACCTCCCCTGTCTGGTGGCCTTGATTTGCTGAGTCTCTGTCCCTCCCAGAAAGAGAAGGAAGAGGGGTTCTCAACAGGAGAGGGGGTGTGGCTGCTGTGTCCCCCTACAGAATGGTCTGTAGCCTGGGGAAGCCACAGGCTATGAAATAAGATCCATTAGGCCGTGATCTCCACCTGGCTCACCCTCCCTTTCAGGCTGGGTGACCCTGGCTGGGCTAATGGCTTAACCTCTCTGAGGCTTAGATTTCTCAGTTGTAAAATGGAGACAATAGCTTCTTCAAGAGCCTAGCAAATGGGACAATGTGTGTTTAGGCTGGAGCACACACAACGCCAGGCACATCTGTAAGTTTTCAAACAGTAGCCACTCTTATTGTTGCTGTTTTTACTGATTAAAGGAAGGCAAAGAATAAGCCAGAGTTGGGGCTCAAAGTTCCATGCATCAGACTCCTGTTCACCTGCCCTCCTGGAAGACATCTACGTCCCTCTCCCCTCAAGGGACACTCCCCTCCCCTCCCGTGATGTACCTTGACTCCAGGATCACCCACCCTACTTCAGGGCCCAGGTCTTCTCATTCAGCTTCTGTGGGTTCAGAGTCCCTGTGCCTGTCCCCCTGTCCTTTCCCAGACTGGACCCCTTTTCTCCTCTCCCTAGTTATTTAAAAGGAATGGGGTAGCTGGAGAGAGCAGCCCTCTGCCAGGAAGTCAAGCAGGCCAGGAGGCACCTCTAGCCAGGGCCTAGGTCCAAGCCCTGCACCACTTCACCTGGCCTGGCCTCCAGCCCTGAACTGGAGAAGAACTATTCTGGGAAACAATGGGTAAGGATGAGGGGCCAAACTGGGCTGGGCCAGGTGCGTGGCCTGGGATTCCCCTGATTCGGGCCAGACCCCTGGCTCTCCTCCAGACTTGGATCCCTAGAGAAACAAATCCCCTTTCCCCTTGGCACCAGCACAGACCTACTCTCCTGCAGGCAGAAGGGAGTAGGAGGAAGGCCTGTCCCGCAGGAGCCCAGGGGCCCACTTCTTGGTTGCTGATCTCTTGGGACCAGGGAGCAAAGACTGAGTTTCCTAAGACAAGTTGATCTGGTAAAAGAGAAACATCCTGCTCCAACTCCTTGAACAAACAGACTGCTTGACTCTCTGGTGCTACCTGGGAAGTCCATCCTGCTGTCTAACAATTAGCTTTCCCGTTACAGAAACAGGAGCTGCTAGCTATGTGCTATGCATGTGTGCTAGGTCGCTTCAGTCGTGTCCAAGTCTTTGTGACCCTATGGATCATAACCCACAGGCCTCTCTGTCCACAAGATTCTCTAGGCAAGAACACTGGAGAGGGTTGCCATGCCCTCCTCCAGAGATCCTTCCAACCCAGGGATCAAACTTGCACCTCTTACACCTCTTGCACTGGCAGTCAGGTCCTTTACCACTAGCGCCACCTGGGAAGCTATGTGCCATGACCATCATATTAGATGGGACGAAGAAGTGGAGTGAGTTAGAAGTGAAAGTTGCTCAGTCGTGTCAGACTTTTTGTGACCCCATGGATTACACAGTCCATGGAATTCTCCAGGCCAGAACACTGGAGTGGGTAGCCTTTCCCTTCTCCAGAGGATCTTCCTGACCCAGGAATTGAACCAGGGTCTCCTGCATTGTGGGCAGATTCTTTACCAGCTGAGCCACAAGGGAAGGGACAGGTATCCTCCAAATACCTGAGCATCCCTCCCCAGGAGAGAGACCCTGGAATAGGACAAAGAGGAGTGAGAAGGGACTGAGGTTCCTGCGGAAGCAAGGCTAGGTTCAGAGGNTGACCCAGGAATTGAACCAGGGTCTCCTGCATTGTGGGCAGATTCTTTACCAGCTGAGCCACAAGGGAAGGGATAGGTATCCTCCAAATACCTGAGCATCCCTCCCCAGGAGAGAGACCCTGGAATAGGACAAAGAGGAGTGAGAAGGGACTGAGGTTCCTGCGGAAGCAAGGCTAGGTTCAGAGGAGACATCCCTCCTGTGGCCTCTGGTGCCTATGGTGCTGGGGCCAGGCTCAGCTGACCTTGGCTGATTCAGGACTGTGTTTGTCTAACGGGTCTGTTTTCAGTCTGTCCCCTCAGCAAGTCCTGAGGAGGGCACGTGGCTCTGAGAGACCCCACAGGGAGTACAAACAGACTGAAGACAGACAGACAACAGGGTTGGGCTTGGGATCTAATCCTCCAGCCGGGGCCCGAGGGTATTCCAGTCCACTGCTTCATTCACTAGGGAGAGGGGCCAGCATCCAGAGACGATGGGGAAGGGAATGGCAGCCAGGCTTTCCGAAGGGAAAACTTTTCTCCTTTCATTTCAACAAGGGTAGAGCAAGAAAGGTTGAGAGGACTCCGAGAAACACTGTGGTCAGATTGCAAGAAGAACTAACAGTGAGGCCAATTATACAGAGTGAAGTAAGCCAGAAAGAAAAGCACCAATACAGTATACTAACTCATATATATGGAATCTAGAAACATGGAGATGATAACCCTATATACGAGACAGCAAAAGAGACACAGATGCATGGAATGGACTTTTGGACTTTGAGGGNAGCCTTTTTGAAATCTGTTAAGGCCCAGCTCTGATCCTCCCCAAATGAAATTGCCATTGCAACAGGATAGAGGCAAGACCAAAAAAAGAGCTTCCAGCAAGCTAAAGTGCAAGCTGGGAGTCAGGGAGTAGAAAGGAGACAACTCATTCCCAGGAACATCTGGGCACAGGAGAGAGATCTTGGGAACTAGGGAAGGTGTGGTCAGAGAATCTGAGTGATGGGGGAAGGGGCAGCAAGACTCAAAGGAAGGGTATGACAGTGACCTCCAGAGCCAGCCCTGGGCCCTGGCAAAGGGGGAGGCAGGTGAGGTCAGAAGCACAGAATGCGAGGAGGGGGCTGCCTGTGACAGGAGGGATCACAGTTAGACCAGGGGAATCTGCAGGCAGCCGGGCAGCCAGGCGGCTCCTCTGTTGTTTTTGGCTCTGCTACCTGGTTCCCAGCTCCATCTGCCAACGCTCTCCTCAGGGCTGGGCTGGGTGCACTGAGCCGAGCAGGCTGAGCAGTGGAGAGGGGAAGGAGGAGCTGGGGGTGCGCTGGCGGAAGACGTGTCCAGAGATCGAATCTCTTTCCCCTGAGAGAGGCCTCTGGCTCTGTTTGCCTCTTCAGGGGCAGGCGCAGAGGTGTGGGCAGTCATCGAAGAGCCTGGAGAACCCCTGCACAAGGCCTGGGCTCTTTGTTCTTCTGTTCCTCTATCCTGGCTCCACCACCCAGACTGTGCTTCTTGCCAGTCTGCTATGGTAGCTCAATCCCTTCCCCCACGTAGACCCCTGCCCCGTTTTCTCTCCTACTGCAGTGAAAACCACCAAATTTGACCCCCCTTTCTCTAGAGCCTCCTTGGTTCTCAGAGAACTTCCAGGCTGAGATGGGGATTCAGTGTGGCCGGGATTGTTGGTGGCAGCTGCCAACATCTGAAGCCATATGGCCCTGGGCCTGACTCTGGCCAGCTGTGGTCCCTTCTCCAGAAGGAATCCCCCCAGGGCAGCACTGCTGGATGAAGAAAACCAGTCAGCCCTGTGACCTGCTGTTAAACTCCTGGCTTTTATGATGCAGTGACTAGAGCCAGACCCCTCTGCCATTTCCACTCTCAGCACTGGCCCCTTAAACCCTGGCAGCCCAAGGTAGGAGGGAGAAGGCTGTAGCTATGATAAGCTTGGCAGAGTGGACCTTGGGTTTGCATGGCACCTGGGGACAATGGCTAACCCTGGAAAAGATGAACAGCCTGCGGTCCAGCCCGAGACTTTTTCTGGGGAGCTCAAGCCCCCTCCCAGATGTCTCTTCTCCCACTCCCTGGGGATGAGAAATGGAAGAAGAGCCAGGGCTGCACAGAGCCCCTCTGTCCATTGAGAAGATCTGGAGTTTTTGGAGGAAAGAAGTCGACAGGGCTGCAGGCTGATTCAGGGCTACATTCCTCCTCTGGCCTGAACTGCGGAAGGTGGGCACTGGGCCAGATAATCAGACTCTGAGATTGAAGAGGAAAGAAGTAGGGGGTGGTTGGGGAGAAGAGTGAGATCCCAGAGAAGAGACTGAGGGGGCTCTAGGCCTAGGCTTTGAGGTTCTGTATGGAGATAGAAGGAGAATATTGGACCCACTGTCCCTGGGGCACAGGGTAAGTGGGACTGATGGATCAGATTCAGGAACATCGGCCAGCTCAGGGGGAACACCTCTTCAAAGCTCCTTAGTGCTCCCATTTCCCTCCTTCTCTAACCCCCCAAATGCAGCTTCTGTCTTCAGATAAGACCTGGTAGTTTGGCCAGGGCTCCTATGGAAGCTGGCTGTGCTAATGGGTCCAGGGAAGAGGCTGGAACCCTATGAGCTGGGTAATAAGGACCAGCTTCCCCAACCCCAGGACCCTTCTTGCTATAGACCAGGCCCAGGACAGTGGGCCAGATTCCCCAGAGACAAAATCAGAGCTGCAGGGGGATTTGAGCAGAGTAAAGGTGGGCCCCAGGAGCCCAGATTCCTAGTCCCTCCCCCCATCCTCCCATCTTGAGCAGGGAGGGAATTAAGAAGGGATACAAGAGTTCAGAGTCTGGCCCCTTCACCAGGCTAGGGCCTTGTCCTTCCAGTGACCCCACCAATCTACCCCTCCTTATAGTAGGGCTGGAGACATTGGCGGGTAGGGGAGGCCCCAGACTGACCTAGCCCTAATGGCTTTCCCTGGGCAGCATGAACAAAATGGGAAAAAGATGTGTGAGGTGGGAAGCTCTGATTTCCTTTCCCCTCCGGGCGCCAGCTCTGGAAAATGTTAGCTGTCAAAGAGAGACTGTGTAGTCCCCCTGCCTCCCCCAACCCAGTACCCCTTCACCCCTCCCCATCTACCAGCACCCCCCCCTCCCACTGCCTGCCCAGATTCCCAGGGGGCACCGGGCTGGCTAGTGCCTGTGAATTTCAGTTCACTAGGCTGAGGACGCACACTGTCTGGACTAAGCCCCCATCTCTCCTTGCCTGTGTCTTCTCCACCAACCTGGGAAAGACATCCAGACAAGAGCTTTGGNCCCACTGCCTGCCCAGATTCCCAGGGGGCACCGGGCTGGCTAGTGCCTGTGAATTTCAGTTCACTAGGCTGAGGACGCACACTGTCTGGACTAAGCCCCCATCTCTCCTTGCCTGTGTCTTCTCCACCAACCTGGGAAAGACATCCAGACAAGAGCTTTGGCACTTGAGGATCCTCAGGGACAAGTCCCTGGGGATGGGTGTCAAAAGAGCCAGCAGATCCTGGATTTCACAATTGCCAACCTCTTTGCCACGGTCTCATGCCTCTTGATTCCTAGCACTCTGGGACTGTCAGCTACACATTTCCAGGTTTCCAGATGATCTGGATTTCCTGTTAGCCTTCCAGCTGAGCTTGCAGCAGCTGGCATAGAGAGGGTGCCATCCTGAGTGGAGGGCACACAGGGTGTGCCTTTCTCCCTGCCTGGGGGCAGTGTGGTCTCCATGGGCCAAGTCTCCTCTGATGAGCTCCCAGACTCCCTGGTACCAGGTTCCTAGAAGTCCCCGGGAATTGATTCCAAAGCTGGGAGGATGCAGTTCCTGCCTTGGAGTGGAGGGTGGGCATGGGGGTGGCCTCTAACCTAGCAGGAAGGCAACAGAACACTCTATCCTTGCTCTAGCCCAGGCTTCTTCGATCTGACCCCAGATCCACCCTCCCACCCTTCAGGAAAGCTTCCCAGACCCACTCACTCTGCCAGCCTAGCCCAGCATCCCAGCCCCAGCCTGAGGTCTCAAGCTGCCAAGGTTGGATTATCTGCCTCTGACTTCCCGTTGGTCCTGGGTATGGGCTCCATCTCCCTCCTCAGCTCCCAGGGCAGGGACAGTCTGTCTTCTTCCTCCTTTGGTTATGGTTTGGATCCATCTCATGGAGTCTTTCCAAAGAAGGGACTGAGTAGGATTCCATAAGATAGAAGGGAGTGAAGGACCAGGCCTTTTGGTGAAGCTGCCTCTGGTCTGGGGATGCCAGACAAGTTTAGGTTCCTGGTGCTGCAATGGGACAGGAGGGTCAGGGTCACGGGCAAAGGCCCAACCCTCAGTGCCCAGGTCTGGGAGAAGAGTGGCTCTGAACCCACCATTGTGCGAGAACTTCCTATACGCTGCCTGGGGTCTGATCCCAAAGCTCTTAAACACTTCAGAATGGAATCTGGTTAAGCCTGGGAGAGGATTAAGATGTGCTTGTCTTTCCATGCCAAATTCTTAAAAATATCTTCTTTCTCTGCCTCTCCCTCCACCCCCACATCTCTCAAAATCCTATGCATTATATACACTCAAAGAAAGCACAGTTGATGGTATCCCTAAATAAGGCTAGGAGCCTCACATATTAAAGAAAAAAATAAAACCAGCAAAGTCAGCACAGTGAAGTGGTAGGAGGGCAGAGAGCAGAGCGGAAAAAAAATCTGTGCAGCAATTCCAAGAGACCAGGGGCAGGGGTGGCAACGGCTCACCAGGACCCCCCCACCTCATCCCCGCCCCGAGCTTAGCAGTGCCACTAGAAGTCACTTACCCATTTAGTCACTGCCTGGAGGAGATGTGCAACCCTGACAGTCCACCCAGAAACGGCGGCAAACCTCCACCCCTGACCACACACAGGTCCCCTACTGGTGAGGGTGCGTGTACGTCCTCAGCTATCTGGTGGGCTAGTATGTACAGGAACTTGGGTGAGAGTTGAAAGGCCAAAGATGCCAGTCTTGGCTTAAACGTCTGTTCAGCATCAACCGCACAAGAGATCATCTATGTGTGCAAAGTCAATCAGTTTCAGATAAGGCTACTTACCACCTCCTTGGCCTCAACCCCTGTCATCTCTTGCCTAGATTACAGGAAGAACCTCCGCTTTGGTTTTCTGTTCCCAGTTTCTTCCAGACACAGCACCCAGGGGGAGTCCTTTAAATCCTGAGTGAGTTCACACCATTGTTCAAAACCCTGCACTGGGGCCCGTTTCATGCAGATGGTAAATCCCAGTTCTTACAATGGCCTACAAGGGTCTATATTATGGGCCTGTATCTCCCCCTGCTCACTGACCCCCCAGCCCCTCCCCCCCTCCCCTTTGCTTCCCCCTTT
>SJYA01000474.1:97343-130059 GCA_006410615.1 Neotragus moschatus
AGCCACTCCCCCCTTCCCCTTGGCTTCCCCTGTTCCAGCCATGCTGCTCCCTAAATATATCAAGCATTACTCCTGCCTTTGCACTGATCTCTTTCTCTGGAATATTCTTCCCCCAGATATTTACTTGACTTGCTCTTTCACTTCTTTCAGGTCTGCTCAAATGTCACTTCCTCAAAAATGCCTTCTCTAAACAAAGAATGCCTTCTCTAAATAAAATCTTATGTACACATATCTGCCTTATCCCTTTACTTTTCTTCATATCACTCACCATCCCCACTACAAGGGAGGTCTGTGCAGACTTCACTGGGCTACAACAGCACCTGGTTTATGCTCAGTAAATATTTCTTGAACAAATGGATGAAAAGTGAATGACTTCAGCCAAAATCAATGACTACTAAGGCTGAAAAAAATATCTTTCATTAGTACACTTGTTCTTGATTTAATCATTTATTTAACTGTCCTTGAAGATTGAAGGCAAGAATTGAAGGGGACGACAGGGGATGAGATGGTTGGATGGCATCACCGACTCAATGGACGTGAGTTTGGGTAAACTCTGGGAGTTGGTGACAGACAGGGAGGCCTGGCGTGCTGTGGTCCATGGGATTGCAAAGAGTCAATCAGACGGACAAGACTGAGCGACTGAACTGAACTGATGGGTGGGTGAAAGAGGTACTCTGATAAAAATCAGGCCTGAAAGTGTGTGTGTGTGTGTGTGTGTGTGTGAAATCCTGTGGCTCCCTGGGGGCTTCCAGGTCAGCCTCTCAGGTCCTTGACTCCACAGACTCCCCCAACCTCGTCTCCATCTAGGTTTAGGCACTTGACTTGGGGACCACGCTGTTAGCCGTTAGCATTTAAACTCACCTTTCTGTTTGGGTTGCTGAATGATGCTGGAAAAAAATGTGACAAGCAGTTTGCAGGGGCCCTGCCAACTCACTCTCTGACCTCAATCAGAAACTCTGCCGTTGCTCAGAGGCCCTTCCTTGTGTTCTCAGTCAGCTCACTCTCCTGTCTTCTTAGCGGCTGCTCCACATTATCTTTATTCTAACTTTCTGTCCTTAGGCTTCCCTCTCATATTCAGGCGACAACTCTGCCTCCAATTTAATGAGCAAGCAAGGTCACCAGGTCCTAATCACTTTATTCCACCGTCATCCCAAATCATCTCCAAGAATTACCTTGCAGTAAAGTGGTTAGGACTCTGCTCTCTTAACACCAAGGGCTTGGGTTCAATCCCTGCTCAGGGAACTAGGACTGCACAAGCCGTGGCCAAAAAGCACCCCCCAAAACAAAACAAAAAAACCAACCAGCTCCATCTGCCATCTGCCTTACCGTTTCCTCTTTCCTTTCTGACCCAGCAGACAAGGGATCCTGACTGCTGGCCAAGGCTAAGCGTGGCATCCCTCCCCTCTACTCTTTCAGGATCCACTGTAACTTAACTCACCTGCCCTTTCGGGAGCCAAGTTATGCTCTGCTGGCTTTGTGTATTGGCGCCTTCAGGCCTCACACTCCCACAGCAACCCTCATCTGCTTCTCCTCAGAGCCGAGAAAGAACAGCCCACAACCACTCCTTCCTCACCTGCAGTTTATTCTCCAGCCCGCCTCAGCTGAGCTGCTGCTGCCCTCCTCAGACGTTGCTCAGATGAAGGGCACTGAATTGCTGCAAAATAGACCCTTTTGTTTGCTCTCACAGACTGGCTGTCCGTGCTGTTAATGCTACCTCCTCCCTCCTGGGAGGAGCCTCCTTAGCTGTCCTCTTACCTGATGGTCCTCTCTCAGACCTCTCTTCCTCCAGCAGCCTCTAAGGACAGGTACTTCCCGAGAATCTTCAAGAAGCTCAAAGTCAACCCAATCAAGACCCAAGTCATCTTCCTCAAAAACCTGCTCTCCTGCCCACCATACACTCTGTCTTGGTTAATGGCACCACTGTTGTCTGTTCACTGTAGTTCAGAAATATCAAGGCAACCTTTAATCCCCTTGCTCTGATCTCTAAATCTTATTGATTCTACCCCCTCAGCAATACTCATATACACCTTCCCACTTCATTAATTTAGGACTACATCATTGCTCATCAGATTACTCAAACAGAAGAACTCGTGTTCTGGCCCTACTCAATCCTGCTTCCATTTGGCTGCCAGCATTGTCTTCCTAAAACCGAAATCTGATCACATCACTCCCCTATTTTAAATTCTTCAGTGACTCTGTCTAGTGCTTGCCACAGGGCATTGATATTAATTTACTGGTTTGGGGGTTCAAGATTGGGAACTCGTGTACACCTGAGATGAAAAAAAAATGAAAAAAAAAAAATTTACTGGTTTCTCTGCTTCAGGTTACTGTAAGCAACTGGGGGCACATGCCATTTCTGTGTGCCTAGCACAATGCCTGGCACATAGCAAGTGTTTAATAATAAACATGAGAGTGGTAGGATTCCAACCTCATCAGATGCTGCCTGGCTGTGTTACCAACCGAGTCAGAGAGTGGTCAAGATCTGAGGCTCCAGACAGGCAGACCTGGCAGGTCTGAGTGCCAGCACTGCCAACTTCCAGCCGTTTAGCCTAGGGAAGACCTTACTTTTTGTCAGCCTCCGTTTCCTCAACTGTTCAACTGGAATACTACCATCTCCCTTACAGAGAACAGGACAAAGCTCCTGAAGACTCAGCACAATACCTGACACAGAGAAGCACTCCACAAATGGATGCCATTATTATTATTAATGATAGCAACCATTAGCTAGGCTTCAAAGTTAGAAGAGAATCCCAGGATTTTAACGCTAGGACCACTGAGGCTCCTAAGAAGCAAACTGATTTACCAGCACAAATTGAGTAAGTAGCAAAATCAAAATTGATGCCTAGTATCTACATAGCAATAAAATGCTGTTCTGCTGTCAACTGTTTGGTGGACTTGCCCTAAGTTACAGGGTAAATGAAAGTGCATTGTGAACAATACACAGAGTGCAATGCAGGATATTCATAAATGCACTTGCACACATGGGAATCTGTCTCTAAACTTGGACTTGGGCTAATGTGCCTCGGGGCAAGTTCATAATTATAGTACTGTTCATCTTTCCTGCTGTCAGCTGTAATCATCCGGTAAACTAGGAATCAAATGATTCCTTGTTAGAGTCTTGATTCAATCAGTGTTTTGTGGTTTTTTTTTTGGCTGTACCACGTGGCTTGTGGGATCTTAGTTCCCTGACCCGGGATTGAACCTGGGCCCTCTACAGTGAGACTATGGAGTCCTAACCACTGGATTCCCAAGGAATTCCCTCAATCAGTAGCGTTTAAGGGTAGAGAGAATGGCAGCACTATGACCTGAAATTTCCAAATACACTTCCCTTTCCAAGATTCACTTTATGAAATTTCAAAAGATCAGTATGTTTGGCAGGATATACTTCTCATTCTTTTGCCCTTTATCATTCTCACCTGCAGAAGGGGGCTCAGCATTAGAAAATGAAAAGACATGGAAAGAGCATCATCGGAAGAACATCTGTTCTTTTGTGCATAAGCTCTAAAGGGCCTCAAACTTAAGGCAAACCAGGACTTGCTGATAGGTATTTACGTAGAAATCTGCAATGGGGCTTATCTGTCATCAACTGGATGAAGCCTGCAAACAAAGAGGCAGAGAAAGAAGGGGCTTAAAGTACAGGGATCCCCTGGCACCGTGAAGGGTGAGCCAGGCTCTGACCAAGAAGTATGATACGAGAAAAGAGCACGAAAATGGTTGCCAGGTCCTCTGGTCTCCAGGCTCTTTTTGGTGGTGAGCAGCAAAACTGAGACTTAGCCCTTCCCAGTGCTGGACTGAGGGTGCCTGAGTGGGGGTGGGGGGTGGTGAAGTAGAGCATAAAAGCCCACTGCAACTAGAGGTTATCATACTAAGTGAAGTCAGTCAACAAGAGAAAGACAAATACCATATGATATCACTTATATGTGGAATCTAAAATATGACGCAAATGAGCTCATCTGTCAAACAGACTCACAGAGAACAGACGTGTGGCCACCAAGGAGGGAGGTGGGGAGGGATGGACAGGGAGTGTGGGGTTAGCAGCTGTAAACCGTCAGATACAGGATGAAGGTCCTACCGTAGAGCATAGGGAACTATATTCAACGTCGTGTGATAAATCACAATGGAGAATAACATGGAAAAAGACTGTATGACTGTTACATGTAACTGAGTCACTGTGTTGTACATCAGAAACAATACTATAAATCAACAGTGTACTTCATAAATTACTAAACCAGGTACCCTAAAACCTCAACTCCAAGGAGAATTTTCCACTTAGCTTCTAGTTTCCTGATTGCAAATGTAATTAGGACTCATGTTCATTTCAATTAAGACTTGTAACCCATTTTTGGTATGGCCTTCCTATGTTATTCCCTCTTAGAGGTGTGTATGAACGCCTGGCGCGTCTTTGAGAAGTGTCATGGACATTGCTTATGTTGGGTTCAACAGGAACCAACTTGCTCAGAGCTCACCAGCTGCCTGTTCCAGCAGATGCCGCAGTGCAGGAAGGACACAGCTGCGAGCCTGCGTCCGAGGCCTCATTCGGTTTTAGCAAATCCCCTCCTGTGTGCAGCCACAACTGCGACTCCAGCCTCTGGAGCCAAAATAGCCACTCAAGAGGGCACCAGTCTCGGTGTATACACGAGTCTGCATTCTCTCAAGACAGAGTTCAGACACTGATTCCAGCCACGAAGTCAGACCTGTGACTCACTTTCCCAACATCAGGGTGTGTACCACCAAGGCAGAGCTGGCAGGAGCAAGCAGGCTGGCGTCACTGAGCACCCATTCTCCCCCGCTCCATCCCTCCCACATGCCCACTGAGTCACTCTCCTGGTCACAGACCCCGTGTGAGGGTGTCCTCGCAGCTTCAGGTGTCACTTCAGGTGTGCTTGTTGATTTGTGGTGGGGCGAGAAGGCAACAGAGCACGTGGGCGACAGACAAAGGCGTGGTCAGCGCTTCTTGAGGACCCAGCAAACCAGGGCCCATTCAGCGTCATCCAGAGACTCTAGTCCCCTCAACAGAATTACAGCGCTAAGCAGTCTGTGACAAAGCTACTTAATGTGAAGTTCTAAGGAAAACACCACACAATTGTTTTTCCTTTATAAAAAATTTATCAAGGGAATAATTTGCATTTTCAGAGGCTTGGTTTAGCAAAGTAAAAGACTAAAACTCATTGAAACACTTTAAAATTCTTTAACCTAGCAAGTGGGGTTTAAATTAAATAAATTCTCTATCACTTTAGGAGACTGCTTTCCTAAATCAGAAAAACTGATTTCCAAGTCACTCTCTTACCTCTACTGCCCATAACCCTAAGGGGAACTAAACCTCACCAGGAATGGCTTCTCCGGAATTCAAGGTGGAAAGAACAGGTGATATTCCAACACAAACCAGATGTAGACTCTGGGCAGAAAACAGAGTCTGAGAGATACATTGTGAGTTATCATCCAACAGGATACTTCTGAGAGTGAAAGATGGCGCTGTTAATTGCTTGAAGGAAAGGCATAATGAGGCACATGGCCACCCTAGTGATAAGGCAGTTTGGGAAAAGACATTTCCCGGTTTGCCGTGCCCTTTGAAAGTCGAAAGACTTTCCCAGAAGCAAAGCACCTTGGGACACACAGTTAGCACCATTTAGGTAAACGGCCTAAGGGTGGGCTCTGACATGGAGGCATTCTCCTTCCAAGTAACGGTTAACCAGACACACAACACCTGAAGTGGACTTCAATGGATGTTAAGTCTGGGGTGTGGCCTCCCTCTCCCCAAACCCCCTAGCTTCCAAAGGCATGGAGCTGGTGGAGTGGTCCGTGGCCCACTGCCCCGTCCTGGGTGTGGTGCTGCTTCCACCTGCCCACATCGCCAGTGTCCCCACTGGCACTAGTCTTTAGGTGGATTCTGGGCCAGGTGCTGTTCCCATTCAACTTCAACCAACTTGTACAGCTCCATGGTGGCCTGAGCATCTTCCACTGAGGAATGTCCACTTTTCCCAGCCTGAACAAGGGAGGAAGAAAAGAGCATGAGGCTACCAGAGACCGTCTCCTCCCTTCCCAACTGGTGCTCTCCAACCTCAATGCTGCTGCTGCTTGTGCAGTTAGCGGGCTGCAAAGGCAGACCTCTGGTGGGGCCCCACTCATCATCTGATTTCAGGGGTTCAACTCCTACACTACCATCGGCCTCAGTCCTTTCTGTGGCAACAAGTGCACACCATACTGTTCTACATTCTTCTGTAGAAGCAGAACAGACCGGATCATAGACAGACTTTCTGAGTCTTCCATCTTCTCTAGTTCTTTAACTAATCTATGTATGACATGTGTCTATACCCTCATGCCAGGCAGACCACCCCCTCTTCGACTGCCAAACATATGAAATACGTAAGAGGCCCCTGAAGCCACTATATGGTCATTTAGGCCACCACAACTACCTGCTTCCCACTTTTCTTACTTAGGGTTCTAGTCCCACTTTTAGGCTTTTTTCCAAGTACCCTGTGGAACACTTTGGGAGGTAGGAAACAAGAACTATTATGCCTAAGTAGAGATGGGCCTCTCTGCCCAAAGCTCTTCCCATCAGAGCATCTCCCCCTGGATCTCTCTGCAATCAGAGGAATCTGAGTGTCAGAGCCTGGTGAGAGGCAGCAGGTGAGCCTCTCCCGTCCAAGCCAGGGGTCTGGCAGCCTTTGGGGAGACGCTACCTGGATGTCCCGGTTCAACAGCTTCTTGGTGAGACTCTTGAGAGACATGGTGGCATTCTCTGGGCAGTCAGCCTTACGGTTGAGGAGGGGGATATGAGAGGTGTCTCGGGTGAGGGACTTGGGATGAATATACTGAAGGGCTTTGAAGTCGTTGTGGATGGCATGCCCCACCACTATCTTCCCTGTGAGAATCTTCAAGATCTGAAAGAGACATGGAAGAGGAGGTGGTGAGGAGCACGATTCACAGATGCAGCCTCTGCACTCTAAAAGTCCAACACAGCTCTTAGTCCTTCTAGGCTCTTTTCACCACTTGCTCACTTGCCTCATCCTTGAAATGCCTTCTCCCACAAGTTTTCTTTCACCTGAAATCCATCGCCTCTCCCCGAGGTAAAAGTAGGCATTTTTCATGGTGTAACCGTTTGGACATACCTAGCCAGTGGTTCCTTATCGTCACATTAATTTCTACCTCAATGTGATGTTCATGTAATTACCTAGTTCAGTCCTGGTTTGATACTTGAAGTTCTTTAACCATGATAATTGTTACGTTGGCCTTAGATACAGGCTGGGACAAATACTGTAAAGATGGGGTCCAAGGAGGTAATGGAAGCCCCAAATCATATGTAAATTGATATGCATATGTTTCTGTGTTTGTTTTGGGGGAGGGAATCTATGGCTTTCATCAGACTCTCAAAGGGCCTACAAGCTATAAAAAATTAAAAATTGGGAATTAAGAATTGGCACTCCAGTGGTTAGGACTCAGCACTCTCATTGCCAGGGGAACCAGGTTTGATCCCTGGTTACAGAACAAAGATCTCACAAGCCTCGAGGTATGCCCCACCCCCTAAAAAAAGATAAAGACTCACTTCCAATGAGGACAACTAAAGAATATGCCATGAACTCTGAGGGCCATTACCAAAATGGGGTTCCAAACAGACTGCAAAAGAGTTAACAGGCCTGGAATCAATGCCTGACCTTCCAGTGGGACCCCTTGGAAGGGTATAGACTCATCTGAATGTACCTTGGTCCCATACTCCAGCTTGGGCACTGATTTTTATGATGAAAACCAGATATAGTCTAATCAACTTGGTATTTAGTTGCCCCTACAGTTTGCTGACCACTAACACCTTTACTTTGTATTAATTTCAACACACAGCCTTCATTAAATCTAAGTGGATGGGCTCTTTCAGTCCCACCCAATCTTCTGACTCTCCTGAGCTTTGCCCAGCTATGCCCCTGAGGGTGCACAGGATGTTCTTCAACTCTTCATGTTCTTTCTAAAATCTAGCTGTTCTACCTCTGATGAAATTCCTCCAAATGACTGCTCTGGCATAAGAGAGATTACTGGAACAGTGTGTCTGGACAAGACAAAGACAGTGGAGCTGAAATTACAAAGTGGACCAAGGGTGCCCTCTGGAGGCCTTCCAAGACCAGCAGCTTGTTTCCCTTCCCCTCTACCAGCCCATCTTCCTTTCCTGTTCATTCAGCGTGCCTCCAGTTTTCAGCATAGAGCTTACAGTGGCTAGGATTGCTCAGTGAATGAGATGAGAACCCCAACATATCAGCCCTGTCTTTTACCCCCTTCATTGCAGGCTGCCTGTTCCAGTTATCCACCAACTTTCCACATTGCCACGGACCACTTCTTGCTTGGGAAGTGCCCTCCACCTCTCTGTTCTCAACCCTAGCCCCACCTCTACAAGGTATTCTCAAATTGAACCCTTTCCCCCTGACACTCATGCCTGCTACTGTGTCCATCATGGGTTGCTGTTTTTCTAGCAGAGTCCCAATTATCCAGATGAGGATTCCACTTGGGATCTAAAACAGATCTAATACAGTTTATTACACCAGCTATTTGTAAGTTTCCAGGTTCTTACCACTCTTCATCCCCAAAGAAAAGCCTTCTTTATCTGCTACTCCATCCACTCCAACCCTCCCTCCACAATCCTTTGGTGCCTTCCCAGAGTGATATCCTTTGCTGAAAAATGATTTGGACTTCACCCTATCTGCTTCGCTGCTACCACCATCCCTCATGCCTCTTACCTGGTTCCGAGCAATCTTGAAGGGTGTAGCATTCACCATGTGCTGCTTCCGGATACCACTCCATCTGGTCCGGTAGTCCACAATGTGGCAAGGGGGCAGGATGTACTCATCATAAAGCACATCTCCGTCGTGGTTGACAATGCTACATCGAGCCAAGGAACTGACATGCCCCTTGGGTCCAGTACCCACCATCTCACAGTCAATTGCCACCATCTTCCCCGGTATCTTCTGGGATGCCCCAGAATATTTATTCTCTGAATGTGTTTGGGTGTTCTGTGGGCCATTCTTGGGTGGAGGATTCTTCTGGGAGCCCTTCTTCTGGGGGCGAGTTGGGTGGCTCTTAATCTTTGGTAGGGCACTCTGGAACTCCCCCAGCAAATCTACTTTAGCCACAACAGAACCAGCCTTCTGTGAAGGGGCAGGAGTCAGCCAAGGTACTGCAGCTTTCTTGTCCAGGGACTGCTCTGACCCACTGCTGGAGGCAGCTGTTGTCTTCTTCTTCGGAAGGGGAGTGGCCTTCCAAGTGCCATCTACCCTGGGAGCTTCCCCTTTCTTTGAAGGTTCTGAGTGTAGCTTAGGCACCTTGCTAGGGGGCTGCTTCTTCTTATTGAGGAAGCCTTTCCGTTCCAAGAGTCGCCGCTTCTTGACAAATTTTTGGTGCTTGGCATTTCCCTCTAATACCTTTTTGGGGGGAGGCTCGCCAAAATCCAGATTGAGGAGTAAGGTAGACATGATGACACTGGATGGTGAGAGAACAGTTGGGAAGAACAGCTTACAGATGAGAGGAAGATAGAAGACTCATCTGCTGAATCTCACAGACCTGGCATTTGGAGGTTTGCAGCATACCCTAAGGAAGAAAGCGATCCTGATAACGGAGCCCATAGGCTTGGGAATCAATAAGACCCATCTTTGCAGGACTTAAGAGAGAGGAAAGACATCAGAGTAACCTCTCAAATAATGTGAAATGACCGAAGGAGAACTTCATTTTGAACCAGGAAGCCTGGATTCTACAAAGCTCCACAATTCACCAGCTGTATGGTATTAGGAAGGCCATGTCTCCTCTCTCGATCTGTCACATTTGTAAACTTAGGAGGTCGCAGGGCCAACTAGCTGAAACTGCGATCTACAACGCCAGAATAGGTTAACTCTATCATCTGCCCATGGAGGGAACGTCTAAGTATGCTCAAAGGCAGTGACAAGTTTGGCAAAGTTGACCTCTGGATTACCCTAGCATCCCCACGCGGGTCCCACGAGTAGAGATAAAAATTCAGGCACTCATCTCCCTCGTTTCCAGGTGGGGGAAATCTCCACATGCATCTCACTCAAGTCTTTGTTCCACGAAAGGACTTTTGACAACACACATTGGTGGGGAAGGAACCAAATCTAAGGAACAGCTGCCATGCACGCCGCGGAGGCAACCCCGCACGCTCACTCACTTACCTCCTAGATGGGTCCGCTAAGACCGGAAGCACCAGGAGCCGGATGCGGAAATTGGCGCGCGTCGGCGATGCCCAGGCCGGCAGGCCCGCGGGTTGGAACGAGCCGGAGGCCGGCGCCCGCGTGCCAGCACGGCCCCTGCCTCTGGGAGCGAGGCCAGGGATTCGGAGTGTGTGGGCAGCGGCAGCGGCGGCGGCGGCGGCGGCGGCGGNGGTCCAGTACCCACCATCTCACAGTCAATTGCCACCATCTTCCCCGGTATCTTCTGGGATGCCCCAGAATATTTATTCTCTGAATGTGTTTGGGTGTTCTGTGGGCCATTCTTGGGTGGAGGATTCTTCTGGGAGCCCTTCTTCTGGGGGCGAGTTGGGTGGCTCTTAATCTTTGGTAGGGCACTCTGGAACTCCCCCAGCAAATCTACTTTAGCCACAACAGAACCAGCCTTCTGTGAAGGGGCAGGAGTCAGCCAAGGTACTGCAGCTTTCTTGTCCAGGGACTGCTCTGACCCACTGCTGGAGGCAGCTGTTGTCTTCTTCTTCGGAAGGGGAGTGGCCTTCCAAGTGCCATCTACCCTGGGAGCTTCCCCTTTCTTTGAAGGTTCTGAGTGTAGCTTAGGCACCTTGCTAGGGGGCTGCTTCTTCTTATTGAGGAAGCCTTTCCGTTCCAAGAGTCGCCGCTTCTTGACAAATTTTTGGTGCTTGGCATTTCCCTCTAATACCTTTTTGGGGGGAGGCTCGCCAAAATCCAGATTGAGGAGTAAGGTAGACATGATGACACTGGATGGTGAGAGAACAGTTGGGAAGAACAGCTTACAGATGAGAGGAAGATAGAAGACTCATCTGCTGAATCTCACAGACCTGGCATTTGGAGGTTTGCAGCATACCCTAAGGAAGAAAGCGATCCTGATAACGGAGCCCATAGGCTTGGGAATCAATAAGACCCATCTTTGCAGGACTTAAGAGAGAGGAAAGACATCAGAGTAACCTCTCAAATAATGTGAAATGACCGAAGGAGAACTTCATTTTGAACCAGGAAGCCTGGATTCTACAAAGCTCCACAATTCACCAGCTGTATGGTATTAGGAAGGCCATGTCTCCTCTCTCGATCTGTCACATTTGTAAACTTAGGAGGTCGCAGGGCCAACTAGCTGAAACTGCGATCTACAACGCCAGAATAGGTTAACTCTATCATCTGCCCATGGAGGGAACGTCTAAGTATGCTCAAAGGCAGTGACAAGTTTGGCAAAGTTGACCTCTGGATTACCCTAGCATCCCCACGCGGGTCCCACGAGTAGAGATAAAAATTCAGGCACTCATCTCCCTCGTTTCCAGGTGGGGGAAATCTCCACATGCATCTCACTCAAGTCTTTGTTCCACGAAAGGACTTTTGACAACACACATTGGTGGGGAAGGAACCAAATCTAAGGAACAGCTGCCATGCACGCCGCGGAGGCAACCCCGCACGCTCACTCACTTACCTCCTAGATGGGTCCGCTAAGACCGGAAGCACCAGGAGCCGGATGCGGAAATTGGCGCGCGTCGGCGATGCCCAGGCCGGNTAACAGTCACATACTATACATCTCCATGACATTTACATTATAACTGGAGGTTCGTACTCTTTGACCCTCCTCACCTATTTTACTTACCCCCACCCCTGCCTATGGGCAACGAATGCATGCAGTGTTTCACATGTGCTGTGTTACTCTGTCCAAGAGTACACTCTCAAACTCTCCACTATGTTACTGTCTCATTTTGTGGCACTTGATGTTACTTGAAATAATTTAAGTGTACACTCTGCAAGAGCAGGGATCTTGTCTGTGTTTTGTTGTTTGTATCCCCTGAGCTTAGGATAGAACTTGATCCCTAAGCAAAGCTCCAGAATTTGTGTTGAACAAATAAATGAATAAAAATAGATTCTGGCAAGGAATCCCTGGTGGTCCCTGGTTAGGACTTGGCGGGTTCACTGCAGAGAGCCCAGGTTCAGCCCCTGGTCAGGGAACTAGGATCCCACATGTCACATGTGATGACCAAAAGTAAAAGCAAACATTTTGGCATATATAATGTCTGGCGTCTGTGGTGTCTGGCACAGGTGACAGGAGGTTGCTCGATGGTAACATACTGATAGTGTGTGTTAGTCACTGCTGTGTTAAGGAGGCAGGTGCAAAGCCACCACACAAGCCCTTCAGTTCAGTTGAGTGGTGGACACACATATAAATGAGGGGGACATTGCTAAAAGGAGAAGTGTGTCCAGAATGCAATCTGGGCTCAGGAAGGAGGGGAAGGCTAGAGCAGACTTCAGAGAAGTAACTCCAATGAGGAGAGGTTCCTGCTAGTTGCAGCTGGTGGCCGTGTGCTGTGTGGGTAGGGAAGAATGGGAGGGGAAGTAGCCTGTTGATTGCTTCTCCCTTTCCCCTACAGGAATTTTTCACAGACAACCTGTGGGGCACACTTCCTTGCTCATGGCAGGAAGCCCTGGATGGACTTAATCCGCCACAGCTGGCCACACTGCTGCTGGGGATGCCCAGAGAAGGGGAAGTGGCCAGGTATGGGCAAGAGGGACCCTGTGCTGGGGGACTCGGAGCTGAGCCCTGCAGGGATCCATTGCTCAGTCTCACAAGGGCTTCCTGGGTTGTAAGCTGGCACACTCAGGACGCAATGGGACTATTCACTGGAGGCCTGGGCGGGCTATCTCAGGTACAGGTCGGTGTGGCCACTCACCCTGCTGGCCCTGAAGTCCACAGCCTATGCCCTGGCCTTTACCCGGACGCCTGGGTTTCAGACCCCCTCAGAGTTCCTGGAGAATCCCAGCCAGAGTTCCCGACTGACAGCTCCATTCCGGAAACATGTCAGGCCCAAGAAGCAGCATGAGATTCGGAGGCTGGGAGAGGTGAGGAGATGGCTGGGGTTCAGGTAGTATGTGGGGGCCTTGGGGGCTCCTTAAGCCTATGGGTTACAAAGGTTTGGGCTCCTTTTATCACCTATAGGACCAGAAGCCCTAGAAGGTCCCTTCCTTGGCAGGTGTGCTATAATCCTATCTTCATCCTTTTGCTGGGTTGGTGGCGGCTATAGTTGAATCATCATCTTATTCTTGTTCTGATAATGTTCACCATCTGCTGTTGGCGTGCGTCACAGCAGGGTTCTTATTCTGTGGGGACTGAATCACTGTCCTGAGAGAAGCAAAGACAGTAGCCTGAGCCTGGGGTCAGCACACCCTGTTTGGGTTTCCATGTCTCTTGTCTCTCCCATGGCACCCCCTACCCGTCTTCCTCTGCCATCCTCAGCTCCTCTCTGCTCTCCTTATGAGTGTTTGCCCTGGGAGCAAACAACCAATGGCCAGGGGCCTTTGTTCCCTCTTCTTTCAGTTGGTGAAGAAGCTGAGTGACCTCACAGGCTGCACCCAGGTTGTGGATGTAGGCTCAGGCCAGGTGAGCCAGACCCATAATAGTCTGCTTTTGTTTTTTGTGTTTTTTTGGTCATGGGGATAGAACAACTAGAAGGTTGGCTGTCAGGCCACGTGCCCAGAGGCGCAGGTAATAAGGAGCGCAGGAAGTAAGCCGGGCAGAATTTAAGCCTCTGGGGGCCTGGTACCCAAGTGTTCAAACCATAGATAGGGATGGGGACTATGTAGGGGACCCTGAACAGGGCTGTCTTTACCCCCCTTCTCTTGACTCCAGGGCCATCTCTCCCGCTTCATGTCCCTGGGGCTGGGGCTGATGGTAAAGAGCGTTGAAGGGGATCAGAGACTGGTGGAGAGAGCCCAGCGCCTAGACCAGGAGCTCCTACAGACTCTGGAGAAAGAGGAGAAGAGGAACCCAAAGGTAGACCAGCTCTTCCTGCAGCCAGGACCACGACACCAGGATTGACTTGGCTGAAACTAGGCACCAAGGCTGAATTCTCTCTTTTAAGTATCTCAGCTCGAGATGGTGTTTCCCTGTTTCTGCTACCTCCTTCACCAAAGCCTCATCTTAAAGGCACTTTCTAGTTAAAAAGTACTTTCTACACCGATACATCGTTCTCACAGCCACCTGTACAAAGTGGCCCATCAGGTATCAGCCTCATTACAAATAAGGAAGCTGGTACTCAGAGATGAAAAGAGTTGCAGTTAGTAATGACAGATGCAGAATCTATCTCATTTCCTCTGCCCCAGCTGCTCTCCCACCTTCCTCCTTGGGAAGGAACTCAGGACAGATCCCTTCCTGTGGCCTGAGGTGGCGTATGGACAGGAAACAGGCCTCCCATCTGCCTTTGTTCTGTCCTACCTCCACAGGTGGTCCAGACTGGCCCTCGCCACCCCCCACACCACGTGGTTAGGTGGGTGGACCCCACGACCCTGTGTGAGGAGCTCCTGCTTCCGCTGGAGACCTCCCCTCAGAGCGGGGCCCGCCTGCTGCTGACGGGCCTCCACGCTTGCGGGGACCTGAGTGTGGCCTTGCTGAGGCACTTCTGCTGCTGCCCTGAGGTGGTGGCCCTGGCTTCAGTGGGCTGCTGCTACATGAAGCTGAGTGACCCTGGTGGCTACCCACTGAGTCAGTGGGTGGCTGGGCTGCCCGGCTATGAACTGCCCTACAGGCTTCGGGAGGGGGCCTGCCATGCCCTGGAGGAGTATGCTGAGCGGCTACAGAAAGCAGGCCCCAGCCTCCGAACCCACTGCTACCGCGCGGCACTGGAGACTGTCATCCGGTGTGCCCAGCCTGAGCTCCGGCGGCCAGGCGTGCAGGGGATTCCCAGGGTCCACGAGCTCAAGATTGAAGAGTGAGGCTGGGGGACGGGGTGGGGGGGTGGTGCGATGGGGGGCATCATCTACTGGGGGTATGATTCCCCTGCCACCCTCACTTGTTAGCATGTCCTAAAGAAAATCTAGATGTGCTGGGTTGGGGGTGGGGGTAGTGACTGAGTTCTGAGACAGCTTCAGATTTTCTTTAAAAGGCAGCTGTCACTCTTTTATCGAATTTTTGAAATGATAAAAATATGGCTAAATAATTCGACATGTGTGCATGCTAAGTCGCCTCGTGTCTGACTTTATGCAATGCTATGGACTATAGCCCACCAGGCTCCTGTCCATGGGATTCTCCAGGCAAGAATACTAGAGTGGGTTGCCATGCCATCCTCCAGGGGATCTTCCTGACTCAGGGATAGAACCCCACATCTCTTAGTCTCCTGCATTGGCAGGCGGGTTCTTTACCATTAGCGCCACCTGGGAAGCCTAAATAATTGGACAGGTTTGTCTAAAAATAAATTTTTGGATTGATTTGCTATTGAATGGACAGTTCACAGCCAGAAAACTCTTTAAATAAAAATGCATCTTAAGGGACTTCTTTGGTGTTCCAGTGGCACTCCCAATGCAAGGGTCCCAGGTTCGATCCCTGGTCAGGAAACTAGATCCCACATGCCACAACCAAGACCCAGCACAGCCAAATATATATATATATATATATTTAAATACATCTTAAGGTAGGAAAGCAGAGCTGGAATTGAATTAGAAACAGTTTGAATGGAGGAGTGACTTTCTAAGCTGAGTGCTGTCTGTGATTAACCCAACAGATACGTGCAGCGGGGGCTACAGCGGGTGGGGCTGGACCCCCACCTGCCACTGAATGTGGCTGCCCTTCAAGCTCACCAGGCCCAGGAGAACCGTGTGGTGGCCTTCTTCAGCCTGGCCCTGCTGCTGGCCCCACTGGTGGAGACTCTGATTCTACTGGACCGGCTGCTCTACCTTCAGGAGCAGGGTGAGGGGGGCCACATCAGGGACCCAGGGCTAGAGGGGCTAGAGCTCTAGGGGTCTCCTTCAGGTCCCTGCCCCTACACCTGCTGGGACTTGGCCCATCACCATGGTGATTCGAGGACCAATAGCTGTTTCAGCATCAGACAGGGGTTGGGGGGGGCCTGTTAATGCAAATTCCTGCTGAATCTGGAGGCCTGTCACCATAGGATAGGTGAAGCATCCCTGAGGTGCAGCTTAAGCCAGCATCCCTACAATGTGCTGAGGCCTGCCTCCTCCCAAGTCAGCATTTTGGGCACTCATGTTCCTGGTAGAAAGCAGGGTTTCCTTAGATCCCCTTGGGCCTCTCCTGTGTGGAGAGGAGCTATGCCTACAGGTGAGGCAGGAAGTGGCTACGAGTTTGTTTCATCTCTCCTGAGTAGCCCTGCCTTTCTCACAGGCTTCCACGCTGAGCTCCTACCCATCTTCAGTCCTGAACTCTCGCCAAGAAACCTGGTTCTGGTGGCCACCAAAGGGCCTCTGGGTGAGGCTTTCTCTCTTCTGGAGACTGAAGACAGCTGACACAGCCAGAGGAAGGGTGCAGCTCAGCCCCCATCTGAAACTGCCAGGCACCGTGCTAGGAGGCCGTCTTTGCCACCTCAGCCAGAGAACCAGCATCCTGCGTCCTCCCTGGCATCTGGGTTCCCTACAAACCAGCGCCATACCCTTTCTCTCCCTGTGTATGTTATATAATATTATGCAGAAGTTTATTTTCAATTTATTAAAACATTGAAATCTTTACTTGTCTACCATTCCTATTATGTATAAAGGACAGACCAGCACCCTCCCTACTGAATCCTGCTGAGGTTCTAATTTAGGCCTCATACTCCCAGTCCCCGCGGTCTTCCTAACAGGCAGCGCCCTGTTATTCAGAGGTCTCTGCGAGGGGAAGCTTTCTCCCTTCGACCTCCATCTGAGAAAGCTGCAGGCCCTGCCCTGTGGGAGGACCCCCTTAAGACTGTTAACTTCCATCCAGGTTTTGTCATAACATCAGGACAGACGCTCCCTCCCTCAGCCCCTGAAACAGGGGTCAGGGTGCAAGTCTTACCAGAAGACAGAGGACCCAAGGCTCTTTATTAGCGTCTGAAGAAGAGGTGGCCGCAACCTTCAAGGCTCGGACGAGGAGAGAATTGGCTCCCCCGACTCAATACCAATAGACTTTCTTGTGTCTGCGAGTCTCCTGGATCCCCATCGCCTCCATCACCTCCTCCTCCAATGTCTTTAAACGAGGTACATAGGTTTTTTCTAGAGCATCTTCCACTGATGTGTCTTTGGGGCCATCTGTTGAACCAGAGTAAGGAAGATGGGTGGGAGGGCTTCTTAACATCTCTTACTCCCACTTTTGTTCCTGCCCCTCACCCAGCCTCACCAATCCATGTTTCAGGGACAATGCCATCAGCTCTGGGAACTTCAGGTTTCGGGATGATCCTTCCTGATCTTGTGGACACTCGTACTCGCTCTCCTGCCTCGGTGAATCTCCACTCCACTTCAGTGGGTTTCCTAGCAGACAGAAGTGAGACCTTCAGGGAGCAGTCTCCCTGCTATCTTCCAGCCCCAAAGTCACCATCTTATTTCTCTGCTACCCCTGGATTGGGGCTTCCTACAGGAGGTCATATCCATGAGACGGCCCCTCTTAATTTCCANTCCACTTCAGTGGGTTTCCTAGCAGACAGAAGTGAGACCTTCAGGGAGCAGTCTCCCTGCTATCTTCCAGCCCCAAAGTCACCATCTTATTTCTCTGCTACCCCTGGATTGGGGCTTCCTACAGGAGGTCATATCCATGAGACGGCCCCTCTTAATTTCCAGCACATCCAACCCACCATTCCCTTTGGATAAATATAGTCAACAACTTTCCAACAGAAGGCAGGAAACCCTCTGACCAGAGCCCCTTAAGCTTGCCTGTCCATAGGATCCACAAGTTTGACTTGGTTGTGGAGCAAGGGTGCTTCGCTGGGGACCATGGTTCCCCGGAAATCCACAGTCTTGCCAACATAGCGGTAATGCTGTCCAAAAGAAGGGGGGAGGGTGGCTATCAGAAACCAAAGGGTGTGAAGGCGGCTTGTCTACCGCAACTCAGAGCATTCAGCCCACACTGAAAAGTGAAAGGTTCGGAGGCTCAGCTGCCGCACCATCCCCTCAGCCAATCTCCTTCCTCCCTGTGCCACCCTTCATAGACAGGGACAGATGGCACAGGCTTCCTGAGCATCACCACCCTCATTCTTTACTCACTGTATTCAGTCCCTCGACAACCACCCAGTTTCGCTGCCGGATGACTTGAACCACTTTGCCTTGCTTCCCGGCATCCTTGCCTTCTAGGATCTCTACCTGTGGGAAGATAGCGAGGGTCAGGGAGGGCGACCCTTGCCCGGGAGCACTCCACCACCCAACCCTATCTGAGACTCTCACCCTGTCCCCACAGAACAGATGCCAGTCTTCCTCAGGAATGGGTTCCACAGCCACCCGGCGCCGCCTGGTCCCTGGAGGGTTCTTCTTCTTATCTGCCAAGGAGCCTGGGCGGCTCATCCCATAGCGGTAGTTGGGAGGCAGGGTGACCTTAGATGCCAAGGCCAGCAGAGCAGAGAGCCGCATGGCTGGAGGCTGTGAGAAGTCCCCTGGACAGCGAAAGACCCAGGAATCTTCCTAGTCAGCTCTGAGGTAGACAGAAACCAGAGGGCAAAGAAACAAAGGAAGAAACATCTTTTTAAGCACCTGCTCCATGGCTCAATGGACTCCATCCTACTGAATCCTCATAAGATACTATCTTCACTATTACAGATGATGATATAGACTCAGCTAATTTAAGTGACTTGTCAACGGTCATAAAGTTACCATGTGGGAGAATCGGCATTCAAACCCAGATACCTGACTTCAAAGTCCAAAAAAGTTCAATGAGGCCAAGACCATGTTATCTAGATTTCCCCTGAATCTAGAAGATCCTAGTAGGGTCGGGCACGTATTGTTTAGTCTCTCAGTTGTGTCTCACTCTTTTGTGACCCCATGGATTGTAGGCAGCCAAGATCTTCTGTCCATGGGATTTCCTAGGTAAGAATACTGGAGTGGGTTGGCATTTCCCTCTCCAGGGGATCTTCCTGACCCAGGGATTGAATGAGAGTCTCCTGCATTGGCAGGTGGATTCTTTACCACTGAACCACCTGGGAAACCCTTGTCATGTATTAGGTACTCAATACAAAGTCTTTCAACAAATACACCAATAGCAACATGTAAAGAAAACACTGGCATAAGTCCCCAAACCAGGCAATTATAGGGTAAGACAAACAGGTAGCAGAGATAAAAATTGGGATTAAGATGTCCCTATGTGCATGCACAGTTGCTCAGTCATGTCTAAACTCTTTGCAAAAGAAACAAAAAAATAAACTCTTTGCAACACCATAGACTGTAGCCTGCCGGGCTCCCCTGGCCCTATAAGACTTCCAATTCCTAATCTCAATCAGGAAACNACAGGTAGCAGAGATAAAAATTGGGATTAAGATGTCCCTATGTGCATGCACAGTTGCTCAGTCATGTCTAAACTCTTTGCAAAAGAAACAAAAAAATAAACTCTTTGCAACACCATAGACTGTAGCCTGCCGGGCTCCCCTGGCCCTATAAGACTTCCAATTCCTAATCTCAATCAGGAAACAATCACTGCCCCCTGAGATAGTTTCTTTTCTAAAGGAAAGTGATCCAGAGCAAGACTGTCGGATTACAGAGACCTATAATTCCAAACTAAGTATGTACTCTAAGCTTCCCAGTTCTTGAAGGAAAATGGACTAACGCAATGGGCCCTTGCTACCTTCCAGTGGTCATGCTAAGTGCATTTCTGTGTCATCTCATTTAACCCCAAGGACAACTGACGAAAGAGGCACCATTCACCTTGCTCCGTAGCTAAGAATGAAGCCTAATTCAAAGAACAATTATGATGACATTAAAAGCTCTGGACGGGGTAGTCAGAGGACCTGAGATCTAGTCTCCGCTCCACCATCAACTCATTCTGTGACCCTTGTCTTCTGAGCTCAGTTCCATTATCCATAAAATTTTACAGAGCTGTTTCTGTCATTCAAGTTATTTCTAATATTTTAACAAAGCAAGACAGAATTATGTGGATAGTACTATCCTTTCTGGGTAAATATAAAAATACTATTCTGGCATAGGCATAAATATTTACCAGAAGGAAACAGGGACCAACTAAAGTACTTGTTTTGGGGAAGAGGAAGTTGGGAGAGCTGTTCCTTTCCATAATGTTTGCATTTTCTAACTACATACATTTAAAAATCAACTGGTTTACCTGAATACTGAGATATTGGGTCGTTTTTCTTCTCTATACTTCTCAATATGGTAAACAAAAGACCTAGTACTATTTTAAATTAATGCTGGATGAAGACGTGGCCACAGGACTGGAAAAGGTCAGTTTTCATTCCAATCCCAAAGAAAGGCAACGCCAAAGAATGCTCAAACTACCGCACAATTGCACTCATCTCACACGCTAGTAAAGTAACGCTCAAAATTCTGCAAGCCAGGCTTCAGCAATATGTGAACCGTGAACTTCCAGANGGGAGGGCACCCCCACTGTCCAGTGGGTTTGGGCATGGTCTTAGCTGTGGGAGGGACTTGTGGAGGCTCGGAGACTCTCTCCTGTAAATGCATCCGTTGATTCCGGACCACTGGATTCCTGGTGCTGTGCGATTAGTCGAGCTGAAGTTTGTCGGCTTTGGGGAGTTAGGGTATTTGTTCTTGCGTGTTTCCTCCAAACTGGACGCGCCCGCGGAAAGGCCTTATACCATCACCTGACACTGATAGGGCCAGGCCTGGGGCTCCTTGAGTGCACTCCCTCTGTTGCATCTTCACCGCAGGTTCCCCGCCCCCCCTCGAAGTACTCACAAGAGCATAAAATGTGGCACTTGAAGAGGTAACAGGAGACAGTTTCTGAGCCCTTGGCCAACATTCAGAACTAATCTTTTGCTTTGCCTCTGAACTTAAAAGCATCAGGGTCTGAGCAGAAAGGATGGGAATCCTGGATTCTATTTTTGAGCGAAGTTAGGGAAGAAGTTCAGTATTTACTGAGTACAGATTATTTGTCAGGCATTGACCCTTTCCTTGAATTAACCACTGAACTGTGAGAGATAACATTCTAGTTTTTGCAGATGAGAAACAAGTGTCCAATGTGTAAGATCTTACCTGGTGAAGGGCAGAGTGAAGATTCAGGGTTTAGCTGAACTGCAGGCCTATGCTTCGGTTTCACTATTTACATATAGAAGAGGCAACCAAGCTTGTGTCGTTTTCTGAATGTTGGGTCAGAAAAATTGAAGACCTGTTTTGGAGTGAGCACTTGGGAGATAGAAGAGACACCTAGGGGCAGGTAATACTTCAGAGTTATCTGGAGTTCTTCCCATTCTTTCAGTTCTAAAAGGTCAGTTGATCCATGCCTCGCTCACCTCTGGTAACCCTCAGAGGGAAGCTGATTTTCACCCTTGCTTTTCTTCAGACTTCCGACTCGGCCTGGAGGCTATTTCTGTTCTCTTCCCCTAACATGTCTGAATGTTCTCTCCCTCACCTCTTTCAAATCTGGGTTTAAAAGACAAGTTCCCAGTGAGGACTTGCTAGCCAGCCTATTTCATTTGTAACTTCTGTCACCCACTCCGCCCCACCCCACTTTTATTTTTCTCCATAGCACCACCATCTAAGATACTTTATCACCATCTAGTTCAGTTCAGTCGCTCAGTCATGTCCAACTCTTTGCAGCCCCATGATCTGCAGCACCCCAGGCTTCTCTGTCCGTCACCAACTCCTGGAGCTTGCTCAAACTCATGTCCATAGAGTTGGTGATGCCATCCGACCATCTCATTGTTTGTCATCCCCTTCTCTCACCTTCAGTCTTTCCCAGCATCAGAGTCTTTTTGGATGAGTCAGTTCTTTGCATCAGGTGGCCAAAGTATTGGAGCTTCAGCTTTAGCATCAGTCCTTCCGATACATATTCAGGACTGATCTCCTTTAGGATGGACTGGTTGGATCTCCTTGCAGTCCACAGGACTGTCAAGTCTTCTTCAACGCCACAGTTCAAAAGCATCAGTTCTTCGGCACTCAGCTTTCTTTATAGTCCAACTCTCACATCCATACACGAGTACTGGGAAAACCATAGCTTTGACTAGATGAACGTTTATTAGCAAAGGAATGTCTCTGTTTTTTAATATGCTGTCTAGGTTGGTCATAACTTTTCTTCCAAGGAGCAAGCGTCTTTTAAATTTCATGGCTACAGTTACCATATGCAGGGATTTTGGAACCCAGAAAAATAGTCTCTCACTTTTTCCATTGTTTCCCCATCTATTTGCCATGAAGTGATGGGACTGGATGCCATGATCTTTGTTTTCCGATTGTTGAGCCTTAAGCCAACTTTTTCACTCTCCTCTTTCACTTTCATCAAGAGGCTCTGTAATTCTTTGCTTTCTGCCTTGAGGGTGGTGTTATCTGCATATCTGAGGTTATTGATACTTCTCCGGGCAATCTTGATTCCAGCTTGTGCTTCTTCCAGACCAGCATTTCTCATGATGTACTCTGCATATAAGTTAAATAAGCAGGGTGACAATATGCCCTTGATGTACTCCTTTCCCCATTTGGAATCAGTCTGTTGTTCTATGTCCAGTTCTAACTGTTGCTTCCTGCCCTGCTTACAGATTTCTCAAGAGGGAGGTAAGGTGGTCTGGTATTCCCATCTCTTGAAGAATTTTCCACAGTTTGTTGTGATCCACACAGTCAGAGGCTTTGGCATAGTCAGTAAAGCAGAAGTGGATGTTTTTCTGGAACTGTCTTGCTTTTTCGATGATTCAGGGGATGTTGGCAATTTGATCTCTGGTTCCTCTGCCTTTTCTAAATCCAGCTTGAATGTCTGGAATTCATGGTTCACATACTATTGAAGCCTGACTTGGAGAATTTTGAGCATTACTTTGCTATGTATGAGATGACATACTGTCTCACATACTGTTTATTTTATTTGCCTGTCTGCTTTTGCTAGTATACCTGCTCCATGAAGACAGGGCTTAATTATTTTTTTCACTGCTGAATTCCTAGTGGTTAAAGCAATACCTGGCACATACTGAGTACTATCTAAATATTTTGAGTGAATGAATTTAAATGACTATGGATTCTTTATGGAAGATATTTCCAGAATCTCTCTTACTATCTTGTTCCAAACTTTTTCCAAATCATTTCCTCCTTTTTTACCCAAGTCTGTTATTTCTAAGACTAGGGTTCCAAAAAGCCTTCTGTTGCTCCACTGAAACTTAAGTTTGCTCTTGATTTAACCTGGAACAAAGGAAAGTTCCTAAGACAGAGGAAAATAGATTCATTTTTGGGGGCATTCTGTTTTCACAGTTTTCTTCCTATATTTCCTTTCAGCCTAATTACAATATATGGTAGAAGATGGCACTTTGAGCCAGCTTGCTTCCCTCCACAGTGACAGTGGAAAAACTCATTTTTAGATCCTCAGAGGTAGCATCAGGAAAAGTTGCTGGTAGAGGCTGTAGAATCTTCCATTTAGGCTGGCTGAAGTGGCGGAAAATTCTGAGGACTTTTAATTATCCCTCCTTTGTTAAGTATAATTTGGTAAATTCCTGAGATAAATTGTAAGATGGATAATTAGAATAAAACCAAATCCTAACCCTTAACTGGTTCAGTTTCCCATTTTTGTTCTGTACAAGTTAGTGTTTTGTTTTCTGAACTTATAATTCCTGGGAAAGGTAGCCTAAGAGAATTTTAAGGTGAATAGGTAAGGGTGACCTTCACCTTTGAAATACTGTGGGTTTAAGGTCCTGTGGTTCTAAGCCCTGTGTCTTGTGCTTATTGGGCTTTCAGTAAACATCTGAGTGAATGAATAAGGTTTCCTTAAATAATTTTCCTTTAGAATTTGGTCCTGAAGTGGGACCAGTTAACTCTGAACTCTGGTCCATTCCTCCATTCACTGTTGAGCTGATTCTCTGTGCCAGGTGCTGAGTACAGTAGTGAGCCTGATAGACCCTATTGTAAAAGGAGCTGATGGTCTGTGTGGGGAGGCAGGCAAAGTCAAATCGGGAGGACCGTGAGAGAGCTGGCGCCATGGGAGCGCTCCTTTGGGGCACTAATCAACTTTAGAGGTTGGGGAGGCTTTCAGGAGGAGATGATGTCTTCACTTTAGAGATAAGACAAGTGAGCAGAAGGTAGCCAGAGAAAGGGGCGATGAAGAGGAGGCCATCAGGCAGAGGGAACGGAATGTACAAAAGCCCAGAGGTGAGAGAATGCAAACGCTTGGCGGGAAGCTTTAGTAAGGCACCATGGCTGCAGTGCGTGGTGGGCAGGGGCAGTGATGAGAGAAGAGGCCAGAGAGAAAGAGATTGAGGCCAGAGATCATGGGCCTTGGATACAACGCCAAGGCCTTTGTACGTAATTCTAGGGTAGTGAAAAGCCCTTAAGTCTGAGCAAGACTCCTCTGATCACAGGGGGCCAAGAGATCTGGAGGGAACCAGACTGGTAGAGACAGTGTGAGAGGTGATGGTGCCTGGACGAGGGAGTAGTGGGGATGGAGAGAATTGGAGGTTCCAGGTCTTTTTTGGAGGGAGAAGTGGTAAGACCAGGGAATTGATGGGATGTTGTGGGTGAAGGCGGAGAAGGCAATGGCACCCCACTCCAGTACTCTTGCCTAGAAAATCCCATGGTAGGCTGAGGTCCATGGGGTCGCTAAGAGTCGGACACAACTGAGCGACTTCACTTTCACTTTTCACTTTCATGCATTAAGGAAGGAAATGGCAACCCACTCCGGTGTTCTTGCCTGGAGAATCCCAGGGACGGGGGAGCCTGGTGGGCTGCCGTCTGTAGGGTCGCACAAAGTCGGACACGACTGAAGCAACCTAGCAGCAGCAGCGTAGGTGAAGGAGAGGGGTCAAGGCTGACCTTTTGGCTCAGGCAGCTGGGAGGGTAGTGGTGCTGTTAATTTGGGGAGTACAAAGGCAGAGCAGGTTGGGGATTAGTTAGATTTACTTGGTTACAAGTATCAGAAACTGCCCCAAGCTAGCATATGTCAAAATGCATCATAAGTATACTGAGCTACCCTGGAAAGGGCCTGGAATCAGGAGTTGGAGATCTGTCAGGGACCCACACAGCTTCTCTTTGCACCTTCACATTCTTCTTTGTCTACAGACCAGTTTCCTCCACTTCTTAACTTTTGTTGCAGACGAAGGGTGGCCACTTATACCTCCTTGGTTTTTCATTCCTTTTAGTGATTGGCTCAGATTGAACTAGTTTTAGTTCGGTCTGGTTTTCTGGGAGAGAGACTATGATTGGTTTGATTTGAGTCAGCTCCTTGATCAGCCACAGTTAAGGAACAGGGAAATTCTCTCTCCAGGTACGTTTCAATGTAAAATTCAGTCAACTTTTGACTTATGTGAGTCAAAAATTAGGAATGATCCATAAAATGGGGAATCATCATTCCTTTTCCCTTCTTACTGTTCTTTTTCTGAACAGTGATTTAAGAAAATCAGCCCGCTGATTTTGCAGGCTCAGGAGATGCAGACTTCTAAAATTAGGATACCAAAAAAGCAAAATTAGAGGAATAAGTTTTCTCTAAGGGTTTTCTGTCATGTAATGTGCCTTCCAACACAAATAGAAATTTCAGAGTTACTTGGATTAGTGTTATGCGTTCTTTCAAATTGCTTTCCCAGGTAGTGAAAGATTTGAAGCTGTGAAATTAAAATTTCACTAATTTTGGTCACCTCTGTTAAGAGTTGACTGCAGTGAATTTAGCTAGGATTTAGCCCTAGATAGAAAGGGAAAAGAGGAATGTGCCAACATCTGTGGGTCACCTGTGGAGTGTGTGACACTATGCTGGGCACATCCGTGACTCTAAGTTAAGCCTAACCCTAGTTTACAGGTGAGGATATAGGAATTTAGAGAACAGAGCTAAAATCACATAGTTTGAGAGGAGCAGAAGTCATATTTGCTCCTAGGTGTGTTGTATTCCTTTCTATCTTCAGTTCAGTTCAGTCGCTCAGTTGTGTCCGACTCTTTGCGACCCCATGAATCGCAGCACGCCAGGCCTCCCTGTCCATCACCAACTCCCGGAGTTCACTCAGACTCATGTCCATCGAGTCGGTGATGCCATCCAGCCATCTCATCCTTGGTCTTCCCCTTCTCTTCCTGCCCCCAATTCCTCCCAGCATCAGAGTCTTTTCCAGTGAGTCAGCTCTTCACATGAGGTGGCCAAAGTACTGGAGCTTCAGCTTTAGCATCAGTCCTTCCAAAAAACACCCAGGACTGATCTCCTTCAGGATGGACTGGTTGGATCTCCTTGCAGTCCAAGGGACTCTCAAGAGTCTTCTCCAACACCGCAGATCAAAAGCATCAATCTTAGGCACTCAGCTTTCTTCACAGTCCTACTCTCACATCCATACATGACCGCTGGAAAAACCATAGCCTTGACTAGACGGACCTTTGTTGGCCAAGTAAGGTCTTTGGTTTTTAATATACTATCTAGGTTGGTCATAACTTTCCTTCCAAGGAGCAAGCGTCTTTTAATTTCATGGCTGCAGTCACCATCTACAGTGATTTTGGAGCCCCAAAAAATAAAGTCTGACACTGTTTCCACTGTTTCCGCATCTGTTTGCCATGAAGTGATGGGACCAGATGCCATGATCTTAATTTTCTGAATGTTGAGCTTTAAGCCAACTTTTTCACTCTCCTCCTTCACTTTCAACAGGAGGTTTTTTAGTTCCTCTTCACTTTCTGCCATAAGGGTGGTGTCATCTGCATATCTGAGGTTATTGATATTTCTCCTGGCAGTCTTGATTCCAGCTTGTGCTTCTTCCAGCCCANCTTTGGGATTGGAATGAAAACTGACCTTTTCCAGTCCTGTGGCCACTGCTGAGTTTTCCAAATTTTCTATCATAGTTCCTACCAAAAAGATAGAAGAGTCTTGAGCAACCAGAACTAGGAAAGTGGTACTATGAGGAGTGCAAAAGTGGGGAAGAAAATGATGCCCTAACTGAACAGGCAGATGTAAGAACATATTTGAGACCAAAGGGGAAAACAGTTGATGAATCTAGCTAATTGGGATAATAGCAGAGAGGCGTGTGTAAATGATTAGAGTTTGGAGCCTGGGGGCTGGTGGGGGGCGGTGGTCTGTGCTTGGGCTCTGATTTTCTTCTTGGCTTCTGGCCCTGGCATCTAGTGATTGCTTTTTGGAAAGGGAGTCTGTCAGAACCAGAGCCTGGGAAGATAAGAGGGAGGCTGCCATGGGGAATGAGGCTCTCATAGATTAGCAGATCTCACTGGGCCTGGCTTAATGGAAAATGTCTGTTTCCGTTCTTGCTCAGCATTCTCGGGGTGTGTGTGTCTTGTCACTCTTGGCAGCTAGAACAGAGAGGACAGTGGTGGCCACTGAGGCGCAGGCTCTCATGAGGCCAAGAAGAAATACAGCACGTCGTTCTTAAGAGACACAGCCAGTTTGTGTCTCAAAAACCTGGGAATGCCTTTTCTGGCGCAGCCTACTTCTTCCAGTCCTGGGTGCTCCTGTATTTCTAGCATCATCACCCTCTCTGGGTCAGATGACACAGACCCACTTAGATCGCCTTGCGCTGGGCTTTAGCACTCTAGAAGTTGACTCAACAGCCTCCTTTTAATGTACGCCTGTGGAGGACAGTTTGGCAGGTTCTCAAAAAGTTAATTAGAATGATCCAGCAGTTTCACTCCTAGGTAAAAAGAATTGAAGACAGGGACTCAAATACTTGTATGCTAGTGTTCATAGCAGCGTTGCTCACAGTAGCCAAAAGGTGGCAATAACCCACATTTTCAGCAGCAGACGAGTGGATATATACGTACAGTGGAATGGTACTCAACCTTAAAAAGGAGTGCAGTTCTCATATATGTTGCAGTATGGATGGACTTTGCAGACATGTTCAATAAAATAAGCTGGACACAAAAGTACACACTATTTGATTCCACTTGTATGAGGTACCTAGAGCAGGCAAATGAAGAGATTGAAGGTAGTATAGAGGTTACTGGGGAATGGGGAATTATTGTTAATAGGTACAGAGTTACTGTTTGGGATGAGGACAAGTTCTGGAGATAGATAGTGGTGATGGTTATACAATATTATGAATGTACTTAATGCTACTGAATTGTATGCTTATAAATGGTTAAAATGATACATTTTATGGTATATATGCTTTACCATGATAAAGGGGAAAAAAAACCCAGTATGGTCATGTACCTTTCACCATCAAGGAAGTTCTCGTTGTATCTAAATTAAATACTGTGCTTAGGCTGGTCCTGTTGCCCCTAATTGGTTCCTGATAGAAGCTGAATTAATTTTCCTTTGAAATGCTCTAAGAAAGCCCCTGACCTCATTACTGGTAGATATATGGCACATCTTTTACATTTTGGATTACTCATCTCCTCCTTTTTAGTACTCTGAACTGAACTTTATTTTTGTGTGTGAGGTATTTGGATAATTCCTTGCTGAGCTTTCTTTGGTTTCCTGTTTTCATCCAAGCCCACACATGCCCGTAAGTCTTTTGAGTGGCCTCTCAGCCTCTTTTCCATAGTGAACCAGTGAGTTCCATGTTTCCAGCCTCTTTAGTTGGCTAAAGTTAACTCAGGGGGCAAGTGGTTCTCATTCTGCTTCCCTACTCTCCCAAGGGCCCTGGACTTCCTCTGTGGCCCAGGCAGGTTACTAAATGTCTCAGAGCCCTGTTTGTCAGCTTTAAGAGGTAAAGATTTATTTCTGCCCCTCTTTCAAAGATGAATAGTCTTAAGAAAGGCTTAGGGGTTCAGCACATTTTTTGAGGGTCTTAGTGTTCTGTGTTAGGGAGTCCTCTTTGTGCCCATCATGAGGTGATTTATAATGAAGCTCAGTAGATTAGTACAAGATGTTCAAAGAGAAAAGGATGATTGTGAGTAACCGTAGCAGTCCTCTAAATCCGGAATTAATAAGGTGTTCCTAAAATCTTTGTACAGTTTCTCGTGTGTGTGCTTTTAAGCTTTAAACTTAGGTTGACAGTATAATGGAAACCGTCTGTGACATTTAAGGAAAAATTGAATTTTCTTCCCCCAGCTGATCTGGCCTTCAATTCTATTAGCCATAGAACAGTTTGCCTACAATTTCAGAGTAGCCACTTTTTGTTTGTCACAGATCTGAAAAATAAAAATATGCTTGTACGGTTTTATGAATGTAATCGTCTTAAACTTGATAACATTTTCTTTTCAGATTGTTTCCATTAGACATATTACCTAAGATGTTAAAGTTTAAACGTGCCTGGGGACTTCATGACAACCTTGTGTACCCCACAGTGAGGTGGTTCTGTGTGGTCTGCTGAAAAAGAGAAAGTCTTCATAGTCAAAAAACAAGGGAAGGAGGAGTGAGGGGGGAGGGGGGAAGAAAAGGGAAACGGTCAGTAAACCCTGAGGCAGTGGAGTTTGGAACAGAGAGAAAAGGTAAAAAATGCTTGGGTGTTTGGGGCTTAAGGCTTTTCTTCGATTGTGTTTGACCTCTTGGCAGAATAGAGAGAATAATCCTTGAATTCTGTTAAAAGATTTTAGTATACACTTCTTGCATTTTCACAGATCAATTCAGTCGATTAGTCATGTCTGACTCCTTGCAACTCCATGGACTACAGCACGCCAGGCCTCCCTNTTTTCTTCGATTGTGTTTGACCTCTTGGCAGAATAGAGAGAATAATCCTTGAATTCTGTTAAAAGATTTTAGTATACACTTCTTGCATTTTCACAGATCAATTCAGTCGATTAGTCATGTCTGACTCCTTGCAACTCCATGGACTACAGCACGCCAGGCCTCCCTGTCCATCACCAACTCCTGGAGCTTGCTCAAATTCATGTCCATCGAGTCAGTGATGCCATCCAACCATCTCATCCTCTGTCATTCCCTTCTCCTGCCTTCAGTCTTTCCCAGCATCAGGGTCTTTTCCAATGAGTCAGTTCTTCGCATCATGTGGCCAAAGTACTGGAGTTTCAGCTTTAGCATCAGTCCTTCCAATGAATATTCAGGACTGACTTTCTTCAGGGTTGACTGGTTGGATCTCCTTGCAGTCCAAGGAACTCTCTCAAGAGTCTTTTCCAACACCATAGTTCAAAAGCGTCAATTCTTCGGCATTCAGCTTTCTTTATGGTCTAGCTCTCACATCCATACGTGACTACTGAAAAAACCATACCTTTGACTAGATGGACCTTTAGCAGCAAAGTAGTGTCTCTGCTTTCTAAAATGCTGTCTAGGTTGGTGATAGCTTTTCTTCCGAGGAGCAAGCATCTTTTAAATTTCATGGCTGCAGTTACCATCTGCAGGGATTTTGGAGTTCAAGAAAATAAAGTCCCTCACTCTTTCCATTGTTTCCCCATCCATTTGCCTTGAAGTGATGGGACTGGATGCCACAATCTTAGGTTTTTGAATGTTGAGTTTTAAGCCAACTTTTCCAGCTCCTCTTTAGCTCCTCTTTGCTTTCTACCATAAGGGCGGTGTCATCTGCATATCTGAGGTTATTCATATGTCTTCCTGCAGTCTTGATTCCAGCTTGTGCTTCACCCAGCCCAGCATTTTCATGATGTACTCTGCATGTAAGTTAAACAAGCAGGGTGACAACATACAATCTTGTCGTACTCATTTTCCAACCTTGTTTCCCATTGTTCCATGTCCAGTTCTAACTTGCTTCTTGACCTACATACAGATTTCTCAAGAGGCAAGTAATGTGGTCTGGTATTCCCATCTCCTTAAGAAGTTTCCACAGTTTGTTGTGATCCACACAGTCAAAGGCTTTGGTGTAGTCAGTAAAGCAGAAGTAGATGTTTTTCTGGAACTCTTGCTTTTTCGATGATCTAATGGATGTTGGCAGTTTGATCTCTGGTTTCTCTGCCTTTTCTAAATCTAGCTTGAACATCTGGAAGTTCTCGATTCACGTACTGTTGAAGCCTCACTTGGTTTGAGTATTACTTTGCTAGTGTTTGAGATGCGTGCAGTTGTTCAATAGTTTGAACATTCTTTGGCACTGCCTTTCTCTGAGATTGGAATGAAAACTGACCTTTTCCAGTCCTGTGACCACTGCTGAGTTTTCCAAATTTGCTGGCATATTGAGTGCACTTTAACAGCATCATCTTTTAGGATTTGAAATAGCTCAACTGGAATTCCATCACTTCTACTAGCTTTGTTCCTAGTGATCCTTCCTAAGGCCCACTTGACTTCACATTCCAGGATGTCTGGCTCTAGGTGAGTGATCACACCATCATAGTTATCTGAGTCATGAAGATCTTTTTTGTATAGTTCTTCTGTGTATTCTTGCCACCTCTTCTTAATATCTTCTGCTTCTGTTAGGTCCATACCATTTCTGTCCTTTATTGTTCCCGTCTTTGCATGAAATGTCCCCTTGGTATCTCTAATTTTCTTGAAGAGATCTCTAGTCATTTTCATTCTATTGCTTTCCTCTATTTCTTTGCATTGATCACCAAGAAGCTTTATCTCTCTCCTTGCTATTCTTTGAAACACTGCATTCAAATGGATATATCTTTCCTTTTCTCCTTTGCCTTTTGCTGCTTTTCTTTTCTCAGCTATTTGTAAGGCCTCCTCAGACAACCATTTTGCTTTTTTGCATTTCTTTTTCTTGGGAATGGTCTTGATCACTGCCTCCTGTACAATGTCATGAGCCTCCATCCATAGTTCTTCTGGCACTTTATTAGATCTAATCCCTTGAGTCTATTTGTCACTTCCTCTGTATAATCATAAGGGATTTGATTTAGGTCATACCTGAATGGTCCAGTGATTTTCCTTACTTTCTTTAATTTAAGTCTGAATTTTGCAATAAGGAGTTGATGATCTGAGCCACAGTCAGCTCCCGGTATTGTTTTTGCTGATTGTATAGAACTTCTCCATCTTTGGCTGCAAAGAATATAATCAGTCTGATTTCGGTATTGACCATCTGGTGACATCCATGTGTAGAGTCTTCTCTTGTGTTGTTGGAAGAGGGTGTTTGCTACGACCAGTGCGTTCTCTTGGCAAAACTTTGTTAGCCTTTGGCCTGCTTCATTTTGTACTCCAAGGCCAAATTTGACTGTTACTCCAGCTATCTCTTGACTTCCTACTTTTGCATTCCAGTCCCCTTTAATGAAAAAGACTTCTTTTTTGAGTGTGAATTCTAGTAAGGCAAGTATATATGCACATGAAAAATGCACCATTTACAGGGCAAGCACAAATGAATCACTGTTCGCCTGATGCCACCCAGACAAATAAATAACATAGGGACACAGTGAGAAAGAGCAAGGTGAGCTTCTTTAGGAAGACTTCAGAGTTTCCGGTCAGGAGGAACAGAATACAGTCTGACGGAGAGTGAGAGGTGGCAGTCACCCAGGAACCTGCAGGAGGAGTTTCACGGGAACTCCCGTGAAAGAAGTACACACGGAGGCTCGGCCAGGTCTTTGAGGAGATTTTGGAGTCACAGTTGATGCCCTTATCCTTAACTGCTTTTATTGCAATTGTTTGGGTACTTGTCTTTCTTCTTACTGGACTCAAGTTTCTTGAGGGCTGGTACTTTTTCCATGTCTTGGCAAACAAGAAAATCTTTGAACCACACTGGAGAAAGTAGTCCAGGTTGTGGCTCTGGAAATCAGTGGGCCAGGAGTCTGCCTGCTGCAAGTCCTATCCTGTTGCCTGAGTGGATGAATATCACTGTACTGCCTGTAACCCAGCCACAGGACACCAGTTGGGGCTGTGTCTATAGTGCCTGGCACAGTGTCTTACATACAGTAGGTTCTGAGTAATGATGATCAAAAGGTCCTTGTAGCAGATG
>SJYA01000475.1:0-14437 GCA_006410615.1 Neotragus moschatus
ACATAACTGAAGACTTAAGTGGTTTTTGTAAAAGAAGTAATAAGAGGTTAGGTGAAGAAGACTATAGGCATGAGTTACTGGATATAACTTTGAAGTTGGGACTTGAAATGCACCCCACAGGGCTTGCAGGATTTGGATAGAAAAAGGAAGTGGGTAGGTATGGTATAACACCACAAGGGATATAAGCTGTGTCTGTTACACAGAAGAGGAAGCAGTGGCAAGACTAAGGGAGAAAGACAAACTTAGTCTCTTGTTTTCATGGGGCTTCTGAACGTGCATATTTAACTGATTTGGGATCATGCTTTATGTTGTCATTTTCATGGAATAAATTGTATATTCTTCTAGCCTGAGACAGACTTTTTCCAGTCAGATAGCCGGAGCCTAAGGGCTATCTCCATGGTACTTTTAACAGGTTACCGTAAGGATTTTAATGCTCCATGTATGTGGTGAAGATTTATTTCCCATCTTTTTTGTTTTATTAAGTCATACAGTATTTCTGATTTCTTGCTGATATTCAGAACAAGAATCTTTAATAGTACTCTTCCTCATGCTTGCCACTTACACAGTAAAATTCTTTCATGTGTATTGCCTCCTTTCATCCTTTACCCACACCTATGAGATGAGTGATATCATTCCATTTTAGAGATGAGAGAGATCATATAATAGAGTGACTAGGAGCCAGGATGAGGACACCGGAGTCAGAAAGCCTAGATTCAAATCCTGGTTCAAAACCAATACAGTATTGTAAACTAAAAGTAAAAAAACAAAAAACAAATCCTGGTTCTGCCATTTACTGATTGTGTGAATTTTAATGAGTTATTTCACCTCTCTAGGTTACATGCTTTCTCTTGTGTAAAGTGGTGATTATAATATCATAGAGTTGTATTTAAATAAGTTGACAAAAGTGAAATTCCTGGAGTCATGCTTGGCATATGGTAAGCCCTCAGAAATGCTCTTAGCTTAGGAGAGTTGAGTAAGGTTAAGAAATCCAAAGTCTTCTGGCTGCTAAGTGGTAGAGCCAGCACCTAATTACAGGTGTTCTGAATCCAAGTCCTGTTGTCTTTACCAGATTTTGTTATATACTTATTTATTTATTGCATATACATTTATAAAGTTTCCTCTAAATAGAAACCAGACAATACACCAGAAGCTTTCTGACTTCCTTACAGCAGAACTTTCACTCCTAAAGCCAGTCTTTTGCTTTAATTCACCAATATGCACTCCTTAGTAGTTATAAACCAAATTGTGAAAGGGAAAAATGGCAAAGGAAAATGCAAATTTAACATGATTAACAAAAACTTACTTGAATATGATAAAATAAAAAGTTAAAAGTAAATAACACCTACAGGGAAAACTTGCAGTAATCAAAAGAGTGACTGTCCCTAATCAATAAACATAACAGGAAAAATAACTTTTTTCAAAACAAATGAGAAAGAATAGATGGTTCACAAAAGAAAAACGATGTGACTTGATAAATATTTGGAAAACATTTTAACCTCACTAGTTAATCGAAGAAATTTAAACTAAAAGCAGCATAATACATCTTTGATGATACAGCTGACAAATAAGAACATTTAAATTGTAGTGAGCAAATTTTAACTTGAAACTTTTAGGGAAGATTATTAGGGGAAAATAGGACTTTTTTCTTTTTCTGGCCATGTTGAGGCCTAGGGGATCTCAGTTCCCTGACCAGGAATCAATACCATACCCCCTGCAGTGGAAGCTCAGAGTCCAAACCACTGGACCACCAGGGAATTCCCAAGACCCATGTATTCTTGATATGGGAATATAAGTTGATAAAACTATTAATCTCCATGAAGAACCTTCAAAAAGCTCCTAACCTTAAAACTAATAATGATCCATCTGAAAATGTTACCCCAAGAAAAAATGGTAACTCTGGGTAAAAATGTATGCACACATTCATTGCAGTGTTATCTTTGTAACAGAATGTTTGGACATACAGAACAAAAAAGATAGTTAAATTTTTGTACATTTATTGCAGTATTATTTGATAAAGAGTTTTACTTAAAAAAAATTTAATGACCTTGGAAAAATAAGATAGCATACTTTTGGGAGGTGGAGGGAAGCAAGATTCAGAATTGCAGCCCTGTACCCTCTAGTGTGAGGCAGTAAACCTGGTCTTGAGAATGGTTCATTCTGGATAAACGTTATTAAGTAGTTCTTCAGTGTTTGACGTACTGAACTTCTACGTACTATAAAAATAGAACAAATAAAACCCCTTTTGAACCCAGATCATCTTTCCGTTGTCATAGTGGCCACCCCATTTCTTTATTCTTTAAGCAACGCCTCAGAAAAAATCATCTTAATGTTTCCAGTTTGCCATCTCCCAGTCTTGAATCTAGTCCGGCCATTGGCCCTAGGTTATTTCACTGAAATGGTTCATCAAGTCTCCAGTGACCTCCAGTGGTCAGTTCTCAATCCTTGTCTTACTTGACTTGTCAGCAGCATTTAACAGTTGATCACTTCCTTTTCTTTCAAATAGTTTCTTCTCTTTGTTCCAAGAAACCACATATTTGGCTTTCCCCTTACCTTAATGGCTGTTGCATCTGGTCTTTCTTTGCTGGCACCTCTACCTGTGAATTATTTTAACTTAGTATGGTGAATTACGTTATTTTTAAGTTGTGATAGAATACACATAATGTAAAATTTACCACTGTAACCATCTTTAAGTGTATAGTTTAGTGGCACTAAGTACATGTACGTTTTTGTGAAATTGTTCGTCCATCCCCAGAACTTATTTTCATCTTGCCATACTGAGACTCTATATCTGTTAAACATTAACTCCCATCTTCCTACCTCTGGCAACCAGCATTCTACTTTTTGTCTATGAATTTGATTATTAACTATTATAGATACTTCATATGTGTGGAGTCATACAGTATTTGTCCTTTTGTGACTGGCTTATTTCACTTATTATAGCCTCAAAATTGATCCATGTTGGAGCAGGTATCACAGTTTCCTTTTAAAGCTGAATAATAGCCTATTGTATGTAGATACAATTGTTTGTTGTTTAGTTGCTAAGCCGTGTTCGACTTTGCGACTCCATGGACTGTAGCCCACTAGGCTCCTCTGTCTATGGAATTTCCCAAGCAAGCATACGGAAGTTGGTTGCCATTTCTTTCTCCAGGGGATCTTCCTGAACCAGGGATCCAACTGGGATCTCCTACATACGCACGTAGATTCTTTACCTCTGAGCCACCAGGGAAGCCCCATGAACATACTACGTTTTGTTTATCCATTCATCTATTGATGGACACTTGGGTTGTTTGCACTTTTGTCCTATTGTGAATAGTATTGCTGTAAACATGAGTATACTACAAATACGTGGTTGAATCCCTGCTTTCAGGTCTCTTAGGTATATACTCAGAAGTGGAATTGCTGGGTTATATGGTAATTGCATTTTTAATTTTTTTGAGGAATTGCCATACCTTTTTCCACATTCCCACTAGCCGTGCACAAAGATTGTAATTTCTCCACATCCTCACTAAAACTTGTTTTCTGGTTTCTTCATTTGTTTTGTTTCGGTAATAGCCATCCTAATGAATATAAAGCGGTATGTCATTATGGTTTTGATTTACCTTTCCATGAACTAAAGAGCCTCTTGATGAAAGTGAAAGAGGAGAAGGGGAAAAGTTGACTTAAAACTCAACATTCAGAAAACTAAGATCATGACATCTGGTCCCATCACTTCATGAAACTCAACATTCAGAAAACTAAGATCATGACATCTGGTCCCATCACTTCATGGAAAATTGATGGGAAACAGTGACAGACTTTATTTTCTTGGGCTCCAAAATCACTGCAGATAGTGACTGCAGCCATAAAATTAAAAGATGTTAATTTTGGAAGAAAAGTTATGACCAACCCAGACAGCTTATTAAAAAACAGAGACATCACTTTGCCAACAAAGGTCAATCTAGTCAAAGCTATGGTTTTTCCATTAGTCATGTATGGATGTGAGAGTTGGACTATAAAGATAGCTGAGAACTGAAGAATTGATGCTTTTGAACTGTGGTGTTGGAGAAGACTCTTGAGAGTCCCTTGGACTGCAAGGAGATCCAGCCAGTCCATCCTAAAGGAGATCAGTCCTGGGTGTTCATTGGAAGGACTGATGTTGAAGCTGAAACTCCAATACTTTGGCCACCTCATGTGAAGAGTTGACTCACTGGAAAAGACCCTGATGCTGGGAGGGACTAGGGGCAGGAGAAGGGGATGACAGAGGATTAGTTGGCTGGATGGTATCACTGACTCAATGGACATGAGTTTGAGTTAAAACTGGGAATTGGTGATGATGAACAGGGAAGCCTGGCGTGCTGCAGTCCATGGGGTTGCAAAGAGTCGGACGTGACTAAGCAACTGAACTGAATAATTAGTGATATTGAGTATCTTTACATGTATATATTATCCATCCATGTATCATCTTTGGAGAAGTGTCTATTCAAGTCCTTTCCCCATTTTGTTTGGGCTTTTTTTGTTGTTGTTCAGTTTTAGCAGTTTTTATTAACCCCTTATCAGATATATGATTTGCAAGTACTTTCTTCCATGTAGCCACTTTACAGTGTTGGTTGTGTCTCTTGATGCACAGAAGTTTTAAATTTTGATGCAGTCCAATTCATCAGTTTTTACTTTTGTTGCCTGTACTTTTAATGTCGTATCCAAAAAATCATTGCCGAATCCAGTGTCATGAAACTTTCCCCTTTATTTTCTTCTAAGAGTTTTATAGTGTCGCTTTTACCTTTAGGTCTTTGATCTGTTTTGAGTGAATTTTCATATGTAGTGTAAGGCCAGAGTCCAATTAATTCTTTTGCATGTGAATATCTAGTTTTCCCAATACATATGTTGAAGACTGCTTTTTCCTCATTGGATGGTATTAATACCTTTGTCAAAATTATTTCTGGGCTACAAATTTTGATGTATTATATTTTGATATATATTGATATATTTTCATTTACTTAGTGTTTTCATTCTGTTCTAATTTCCCTTTTGATTTCCTTGAATCAAGAATTATTTAGAGGTATGTTATAATTTTCAGATATTTGGGGATTTTCTTGATGTCTTTGTATTATTGATTCTGCTCTGGTCAGAAAAAATACTTTGTGTGATTTAAATTTCTTTTTATTCATTGAGACTTACTTATAGTCTAGGTTATGGGGTCTGTCTTTCCCCCACACCCTACTAGCACATGAGATCCTGGTTCCCCTGACCAGGGATCAAACCCATGCTGACCCTCTGCATTGCAAGTGCCAAGTCTTAACCACTAGATCACCAGGGAAGTCCTGCATGGTCTATTTAAGTGTTCCACATGCCCTTATAAATAATACATATTTTGTTGTTCATGAGGTGTTGTAAAGTTGTCAGTCAGGTCCAGCTGATGGGCAGTGTTGGTCAGTTCAGCCGTGTCCTCACTGTTTTCTGCTGCTGTATCTGCCAATTACTAATAAAGGGGTGTTAGCCTCTCCAGCTATAATGGTAGATTCATCTGTTTTCCTTGCTCTTTGGTCCGTTTTTGCTTCATATATTTTGACACTGTTGTTGGGCACATACACTTTCATTCGTGAAAGCCGCTCAGTTGTGTCTGACTCTTTATAACCCCCATGGGCTATACAGTCCATGGAATTCTCCAGGCCGGAATACTGGAGTGGGTAGCCTTTCCCTTTTCCAGAGGATCTTCCCAACCCAGGGATCAATCCCAGGTCTCCCACATGGCAGGCGGGTTCTTTACCAGCTGAGCCACAAGAGAAGCCCTTGCTGCTGCTGCTAAGTCACTTTAGTCGTGTTCGACTCTGTGCGACCCCAGAGACCAGGCTCCCGTGTCCCTGGGATTCTCCAGGCAAGAACACTGGAGTGGGTTGCCATTTCCTTCTCCAATGCATGAAAGTGAAAAGTGAAAGTGAAGTCGCTCAGTCGTGTCCGACTCCTAGCGACCCCATGGACTGCAGCCCACCAGGCTACTCCGTCCATGGGATTTTCCAGGCAAGAGTACTGGAGTGGGGTGCCATTAAGAACTGTTACATCTTCTTGGAGAAGTGACCCCTTTATCATTATGCATACTTATATACATTATACATTCCTCTCTTTATCCCTGATAATTTTCCTTGCTTGTAAGTCAGCTTTCTCTGAACTTAATATGGCTATTCCAGCTTTCTTTTGATTAGTATTAGCATAGTATATCTTGCTCCACCCCTTTATTTTTAATCTATGTCTTTACATTCAAAGTGGGTTTCTTGATCTACTCTTACACCTCTTTCTCTTAATTGGTGTATTTAGACTTTTGATTTGACTGATGATTTTAATGTGGCTGGATTAATAGCTACCATAGGTGTGACTCTTTTCTGTTCATTGCCCTTGTTTCTTTTTTGTCCTCTACTCTTTTTCTGCTACCTTCTGGTTTTAATTGAGCATTTTTTATTTCTCTTCTCTTACCATATCAGTTACACATTTTTTAGTGATTGCCCATGAATTTGAAATATACATTTATAACTAACCCAAGTCCAGTTTCATGTAACACTATACTACCTCACAGATAATACAGGAACTTTATAACAGAGTTATTTCCAGTTCCTAAAATCCCTGATAACATTGCTGTCATTCACTTATCCATCAGCTGTAATCATCTAATTCATTACTGCTGTTATTTCAAATTGTTGTCTGTTAGATCAGTTAAGAACCAGAAAAATAAAAGATTAATTTTACCTTCATATATTCTTATTTGGTTTCAAGTTTCTGGCTTAAATTATTTCTCTTCTTTTCAAGAACTTATTTTAACATTTGTTACAGAGCAGATATATAAAACAACAGATTCCCCTGAAATTTTGTTTGAGAAAGTCTGTATTTCTCTGTCATTTGAAGGATAATTTTGCTGGATTTGCAGAATTGTAGCTTTGTGGGGTTTTTTCTTTCAATGCTTAAACATTTCACTTTATTCTTCTCATTTTTGTATAATTTCTGAAGAGATATTTCATGTAATTCTCATCCTTGCTCCTCTAGAAGTTGTATATTCCCCCTCTGGCTTCTTCAACATTTTCTCTTTGATTTTCTGCAGTTTGAATATATTCCTATGTGTAGATTTTTTGGTGTTTATCCTGCTTGATGTTCTCTGTTTGGTGTCTATCTTCTGTTAATTGTTTAGTAGCCTTTTTTCTCCTAACTCTTCACTCCTTTGAGGCCCTCTATTTAAATGTATCTGGAAGATAACTAATTCTTACCACTTCCGCTGGTCCATGTTGCCATCTTCTGGGTTTCATTTGCCTTCAAATAGTTCTCCTTGCTTTTGCCCTTCCTTTCACCACACAACAGATTAGAGAAAGCTATCTAAAATTTCAGTGGGAACTTGTCATCCTTTGATCAGAACTGTCCTCTGACTTCCCTTGTCATACCAGGTAAAAGCCGCTGTCCTTACTATGGCCTGAAAGCCCATATTTAGCTGTTTCATCTCTTATCTTAACCTCCTACTAATCCTCTCATCATTGCCCTCCAATTAGGGTGCCCTCCTTTCTCTAGAAGTCACCAGGCATCTCAAGACTTTTCCATTTCCTTCAGATGTCCACATGACTCTATTCTTTACCATTGCGTTTAGGTCTTTACTCGAATATCACTTTTTTCATGTTACAAATCTTCATGCCCTATGAACTCCCTGTAACCCCTTTCATGCTTTATTTTTCTCCAGAACAGTTTACCAGCTGAACAGTGTCTGTCAGGAGAGGGCATGGCACAGTGGAGAAAATGGTATAAAGCCAGTTTGGCTGGAGCATGTAGAGCGAAGAGGGAGCACGTTGTGAGATAACGCTGGTGTGGGAATTAGGGACCAAGCTGTGCAGACTCTTGCAGGCCATGTCAACATATTTTGGCTTTATCCTTAAGGGTGGTGGCAGATCACTAAAGTATCTTAACTGGAGGGATTTGGGAGGAGGGTCACTAACATGATGAAATATGTCTTTTTTATAAAGATCATTCTATCTTCACTGTGGGAGAAAGATTGAAGAGGGGAAAATTGGATGTGAAGGGATCACTATTGGAGTGATCTAGGTATAAACCTGTGGTAGCTTAATCTATTAGGGTTTTCATGGCTATACAAAAAAAGAATGTTTGGAACTGATTCTTAATCATGAATTCCATTTATAAACCTAGGTGGTTCAGCAATTCATAACTCTTAATTGCTAAATTAGGATCTCCCATTTATAGAATCCCCATTTGGTTTCATTACAAGAAAATAAAATCTCTCACCCAGTGTTACTCTTCAGTATAAAAATCCTAGAAACTAAAAATATTTATGGGTTTTTTTTTGTGTATTTCTTACCATTAGACACAAAACAAAACACAATATCCCCTGACTAAGTTTAGTTATTATTTAATGGTACGTTTTTAGACCTGATCAAATTGATTTGTCTAGTGAAAGCAAGCTTTATATAATTTCCTTATTATATTCTTCTGAACCCCTCTTATCTCAAATGTAAAGAAGTTGGTTAGGACTAAGACTGTCCTCAACAGGAAATTTTGAAGACAAAGGTGTCTATGCCTGTGTAATTTCTTGTCACAGAGCCAATGATCTGGCCACAGGAACCTTCAGAGTTTCTGCGAATCAGAAATTCATGACAACTTGGCCATGCTAAGATAGATTTGAAGTTCTTAAAGCAAACAGACTAGGAAACTAGAGTCCGGGCAGTGGTTTTCTAATGTGGCAATGTTTTCATCAAACCAAAATGTTGATCCTGTGTTTTTACTTTAGAAGGGGAAAGCATTTAACTTCTCCCATGTTTTAAGCATTTTGTACCTATTTAAAATATGTTATTTTGTTTAATTATCAGGAACCAGTATCTTAATCCAGCTATGTTTCCCTAATAAGGAAATTGTATATTAACAAATAACTTTCCCAGGCTCACACAGGGATCCAGATATGCCAGGAGTTTCTTTTGATCAGGGGTTCTTAGTTGGGGTTCCTTTGTCTCCACTTCTCTCTGTGTGCTAACAGTTTTCAGAGAACTGATGACCCTTCAATTCAGTAAAGTTCAGAATCAATAAATTTTATTACATTGCCTCCTGATTTGGGGTTCCTAATCTGACAGTGCTGTGCACTCTTGTGTTACATTACCTTTCCACAATTCTTTTCCAAATCCCAGCAACTCTAACTACAGTAGTAAAGCAGTGATAGTAGTAGTAGTTGTTGTTTTTTAGCCGGGCACTGTGCTAAGTGCTATATATGATTTATCTGACTTAGTGTTCATCACAACAGTGTTGCTGAACTGTGTCCCCTCACTTTAGGGCTAACCTTCTTTGTGTCTCAAATTCCAGCCCCATTCTTTGTTTTCCTGACTGGACTCCCTGCTCCAATTTCTCAGTCCTTTGTTCCTACCTACATACTTCTCAGAGAAGTTGGGAGCTTATTATTATTTTTTTAATCTTTTTTTTTTCCCTCAAATTATCTATTGAAAAACCTTAAGTGACTTTCTTCCTCTGTTAGGGAAATTTCAGGTCTTTTATCATATATGGTCTTTGGTAGCTTGCTAGCCTAATCACTATTTAAACAACATCTGGACTCATTCTTTCCTTGTTCCCTGATTGCTCAGTTTCCTTCCAGAGGTATTCCATGTGTTTACAAGTTTCTATGCACATACAAGAGTAGAGGTGATTTAACGTTTTAGAGTGTGAACTTGGGATCCAGGCTGCCAAAGTTTGAAGTGTGGATTCTCTTACTAGACGTGTGGTTTGGGCAAATTATAGTACCTACCTCATTAAGACTTCTGTGAGGATTTTTCATGGTAGTGCCTGGCATGTGGTAAGTTCTCAGTAAATATATGCTGTTAATATTGTTTTGTTGTTGTTATGTGACAAAGCAGAATACACTGAAAAGAGAATAGCATTTACTATCAGGATAGGTTTGAATAGAGCTTCCCAGTTACTTTGCACGAAAGTCGTTAACTCAAGTTAAACTTTAGATGGTTTCCTTATCTTTATAATGGAAATCATATACAGTTTTGATATGGTAAACTAAAACATATAAAGGAAAGAGCTTTGTACATGATAAAATGCTCTATAGAGATTATTGGTCACATCGTTTTACTTTCCCTTCTAGGAAAGATCACAACATTTCCGTTGGTTATAAGAAGTGAAGTCTCTAAAGATTTCAGAAATTTGTGACAGGTATGCCGTTTTGCTCTAGAAATTATTTTAAATTCATGTGCATGCATGCTAAGTCACTTTAGTCATGTCCAATTCTTTGCAGCCCTATGGACTGTAGCTCACCAGGCTCCTCTGTCCATGGGATTCTCCAGACAAGATACTGGAGTGGGTTGCCATGCCTTGCTCCAGGGGATCTTCCTGATCAATGAAACAAACCCAGGTCCCTTATATCTCCTGCATTGGCAGGCAAATTCTTTACCACTAGCACCACCTGGGAAGCCTCTTTAAATTCATGCTTTTTAAAAAAAAATTTGCTATGACTTGCTTTAGTGTTAGTCTTAAATTTTCAGATTATGGTTAATTTATATGGCAGTGCCCTTAAGGGAATAACATTAGAGTAAATATCTCTATTTATGGAAATGTGAAGATTCTGACATCAGGATTCTATAATTGATTATACTTAGCATAGATTAGTAAAGTTAATTTAGTAAGATTTATCTTTTAAGGAAAGAACTTTTGGGGGCAACATAGAAAGTATTAGCCACTGCCTATAAAATTTTCTTCATGGTTTACAAATGTTTTATTTGTCTGTAATGATGGACAGGGAGGCCTGGCGTGCTGCGATTCATGCGGTCGCAAAGAGTCGGACACTACTGAGCGACTGAACTGAATGATAACAGTTGCTGAAGATTATTCGTCTCAGTAGATCACACTGCATATAAAAAGCAGCACACTCCGATGTACCTGATGATGATTTACTCTGTTGCTAAAAGAAGATGGGCATTTACTCTTTTTTTTTTAGGGAATATTTTTGGATAGAGTGATAGTCTCCCATATTCTATTTAATAGTGTGTCATTCCCAGATTCTTAGTAGTCAGTGTTCTAGTCAGAGTTCAGTAAATAGCAGAGCAGGATTCTAGTCAGGCAGTATGGACCCTAAATTCAGACTTCTGAACATTTCACCATAATGCTGTGAGAAGGAGAATGACTATGAACAGTTACCAATGGCTTTGACAAAGAAATGAGTAAAAGAACTTTTGGAAATGAAAAATACAAATACAGATTTTAAATTCAGTAGCTAGGTTTAACAATAGATAAGGGAATTCATGAGCTAGAAGATGACCTGAAAAATAAACAAAATACAGAGACAAAGATGGACCATATGTAAGAGAAGAAAAGAGAGTTTGAAAATTGGGGCAGAGATTGCTGAATTCCCTTGATTTCTTTTTCCATCTGAGTAATCACTGTATTAGTCAGAAGCTTTGCTCTCCAGCTATAGCTTCCATCTCAGTGTCTTTCTGATAGGAGAATCCCAGGGACGGGGGAGCCTGGTGGGCTGCCATCTCTGGGGTCGCACAGAGTCAGACACGACTGAAGTGACGCAGCAGCAGCAGCAGCTGAGAGTGAGGTTTGACTGTGTGTCAGTTTCAGCAGTTTGGATGCAAGTGGAAGTTATGTGTGCATAGGTTTTAGCTTTGTGGTGTATGCCTATGAGAAGAAAGATACGCCATCTCCTTCCTTCTTCCTTCCCATAGACTGGAATGTGGGCATGGTGGCGGACTATTTTTAGCTATGTGGCACAGGGCAATACTCTAAGGACGACAGAGCAACAAGATAGAGCTTAGCTCTCAGACTGCTGAGCTGCCAACCCAGTCCTGAACTATCCCTTTATACTGTCATGTGAGAGAGGAAAAAACCTTGAGTTTTGTTTAAGCCGTAGTAGAATCTCTTACTGTATCAGCCCAGTCTCGTATTAACTTTAACCAATACAAGAAAAGCATAAGATCTAACAGTTATCAAAGCAGAATGCAGATGTGAAGAAAAGTCAAGTAGAAATAATATTTGAAGAGTTTATAATTGAGAATTTCTAAAATTGCAAAAAGGCATAAATTCAATAAGTGTATCCTAAACAAGAGAGGAAAAAACAATACCTAAACATGTCCTAGTTAAATTTGCACATAATCAGGAATCTTAAAAATAGTCTGAAGAAAACAGATTACCTTCAAAAGATCTACTATTAGACTAGTTTATTAAAAGGAAGAATTGAAACTGAAACCAAAAGAAAAGAATAACTATGGTGTGCTGAGAATAAATATCTTTTAAGAGTGTAGGTACATAAAGTTTTCAGAAAAATTAAAACATTTTACCACCAGTAGAATATCATTAAGAGAAATTCTAAAAGATACACTTTAGGTAGAAGAAAGAGATCCCTGATGGAGGCTCTGAGATACTCATTGGAAAAGAAGAAAGGCTGAAAATGAAAGAGCCAGGCATTCAATCTAAATTAGAAAAAGGACAGAATAAAGAAAAGAAGGAAATAATAGACATAAAAGTAAATACTAAAGAAATATAAAAGAAGCCAACAGTGAAGGGTCAACAGAGCCAAAGTTGATTTTTAGAAAAAGACTAATAGAATTAACAGATCTACTAGGATGGATCAGAAGAGAGACCATAATAAAAGAGATGAAACTACAGATGCTGCAAAGAGTATTATAAATGAAACATGTATACTTCTAACACATTTTTTAAGGAATAACTTCAAATAGTAGGTTATTGAATTTGTTGCATACTAGTATTAAGCCTTTCAAGACCACTGGTCAAATTTGCCAGAAATTTTACTCCTGAAAAAGTAATATGGTTGGATTAAACATTTTAATCCTTTACCTGAATTTGTAGAGAATATCAAGGGTACAACGAATGGAATAATTGTCTCAGTCATAATTTATTAAAAGTTTTCGTAAAAACTTGTTTGGGGATAATTGATGGATGAATTTCTTTTAGAATGGTAGTATTTGTGATCCTTTTTAATATATTAAAAAGGAAGGGTCATTTAGTAAAGAAATGTACTGTGCCAAGTTGCTTCAGTCATGTCCGACTCTTTGTGACCCTGTGAACTGTAGCCACCAGACCCCTCTGTCCATGGGACTCTCCAGGCAAGAATACTGGAGTGGATTGGCGTGCTCTCCAGGGGGTCTTCCTGACCCAGGGATCGAACCCATGTCTCTTATGTCTCCTGTATTGGCAGGCAGATTCTTTACCACTAGCACCACCTGGGAAGCCCTCAAAGAAATGTAAGAACCTGAGAAGCAAAGGAGACATTGTGCTTTTAAAAGTTTTTCTTCTTTTAAGTTTTCGATGCCAGTTTGAAAAAGTGATGGCACAGTACTGAAAGTGATCTATAGTTTAGTGTTTTCTTTCTTTCTCTTTAAAAAAAAATTGTCACCAGCCCTGTAGTTCATATTCACACTGTTCAATTGATTTAGACAGTGTACTTAAAGAAGATGCTAACTTATAGGGACAAATTCCTCATTTTCTAGAGGAGCAATAGAAATAGTAGTGGTCAGGGAGCTGACCTCAGTGCTCTGTGATAACCTACAAGGGGTAGGAGGCTCAGGAGGGAAGGAGCATATGTAAGCATATAGCTGATTCTCATTGTTCTACAGCAGAAACCAACACAGCATTGTAAGGCAAGTATACTCCAATTTTAAAAATATATACATATATATATATATATACACGTGTGAACACACACACAAATAATTTGAGTTTAATTCCCAACTTAAAGCAAACTGGAAGCTTTCCCAAACATTAGAATTCTAGCTTCTCTTGAAAATTTGTGAGATATGATAATATTGGGACTGCATTCCTTTGTGGTGTTGGGGAAAATAAAATCATAGACAAAAGAAAAGAATTAGTAGTGGTAACCTCTGTAGATAGGCACTTTGAAGCACACCAACACATAACAAAGTCCTAGATTGATAGACATCTGCAGGCCTAGAGAGCAGCTGGCACAGATTACAGCAAGCTCCAGGAGGGATTTTGACGGGAGCAGAGGAGAGAAGGGTATGATACTGATAGATTATCTGGCAAGTTTGGGTAGAAAATGTTGGTAAAGAATTCCAGAATAAACACATTATATGAAAAAGGAAATGTAATCTTAGTATATTATTTTGCTGTGTGTTAAGAGAGCTAGAATTCTCACCTACCATAATAGTGATATCTAAAACTAAAAATAAAAAGATAGGAGTATAAATATCTTATTCAGAAGTATGGAGAACACTCAGAGAAAGAACTAGAAGTTGGAAGTAGATTAAGGTTTAGGGCTTTCCTGATGGCTCAGATGGTAAAGAGTCTGCCTGCAATGTGAGAGACCCAGGTTCGATCACTGGGTCTGGAAGATCTCCTGGATAAGGAAATGGCAACCCACTCCAGTATTCTTGCCTGGAAAATCACATGGACAGAGGCGCCTGGCAGGCTCCAGTCCGTGGGATCACAGAGTTCAACATGACTGAATGACTAA
>SJYA01000475.1:18928-67654 GCA_006410615.1 Neotragus moschatus
GCCCTGTAGTTCATATTCACACTGTTCAATTGATTTAGACAGTGTACTTAAAGAAGATGCTAACTTATAGGGACAAATTCCTCGTTTTCTAGAGGAGCAATAGAAATAGTAGTGGTCAGGGAGCTGACCTCAGTGCTCTGTGATAACCTACAAGGGGTAGGAGGCTCAGGAGGGAAGGAGCATATGTAAGCATATAGCTGATTCTCATTGTTCTACAGCAGAAACCAACACAGCATTGTAAGGCAAGTATACTCCAATTTTAAAAATATATACATATATATATATATATACACGTGTGAACACACACACAAATAATTTGAGTTTAATTCCCAACTTAAAGCAAACTGGAAGCTTTCCCAAACATTAGAATTCTAGCTTCTCTTGAAAATTTGTGAGATATGATAATATTGGGACTGCATTCCTTTGTGGTGTTGGGGAAAATAAAATCATAGACAAAAGAATTAGTAGTGGTAACCTCTGTAGATAGGCACTTTGAAGCACACCAACACATAACAAAGTCCTAGATTGATAGACATCTGCAGGCCTAGAGAGCAGCTGGCACAGATTACAGCAAGCTCCAGGAAGGATTTTGACGGGAGCAGAGGAGAGAAGGGTATGATACTGATAGATTATCTGGCAAGTTTGGGTAGAAAATGTTGGTAAAGAATTCCAGAATAAACACATTATATGAAAAAGGAAATGTAATCTTAGTATATTATTTTGCTGTGTGTTAAGAGAGCTAGAATTCTCACCTACCATAATAGTGATATCTAAAACTAAAAATAAAAAGATAGGAGTATAAATATCTTATTCAGAAGTATGGAGAACACTCAGAGAAAGAACTAGAAGTTGGAAGTAGATTAAGGTTTAGGGCTTTCCTGATGGCTCAGATGGTAAAGAGTCTGCCTGCAATGTGAGAGACCCAGGTTCGATCACTGGGTCTGGAAGATCTCCTGGATAAGGAAATGGCAACCCACTCCAGTATTCTTGCCTGGAAAATCACATGGACAGAGGCGCCTGGCAGGCTCCAGTCCGTGGGATCACAGAGTTCAACATGACTGAATGACTAANTGCTGGGAGGGATTGGAGACAGGAGGAGAAGGGGATGACAGAGGATGAGATTTCTAGATGGCATCACCAACTCGATGGGCATGAGTTTGAGTGAACTCCAGGAGATGGTGATGGACAGGGAGGCCTGGCGTGCTGTAGTTCATGGAGTCACAAAGAGTCGCACACAACTGAGCGACTGAACTGAACTGAAGACCTAAAACTTTTGCAGAGGAAACAGAATGAATACAGAATTTGAAACTATCATTTGAAAAAGGAAATAGGGCTGCTTATTGCAAAAAAGATTATGGTTGAGGAAACAGCTGTCCTCAAATATTTGAAGGAGTGTAGCCTGGGAGAGGAGTTCTCTTTATTCTGTTTAGCATCAGAGGCAGGAGCCCAACAAGTAGCCACTACAGAGAAACCGCAATATAAAATTATCCAGAAATGGAATGTACTCTACTCAGTGAGTATAGAGTTCAAAGGAATAGATGACCATATCTAGAGATGTTTTTAGAGTGAATTGCCACAAAAGAAACGCTTACTGTAGTTCAGGCATTCTGTTGTTAAATACTGAATTCAGTATTTAAAACAAGAAAAGACAAAGCCAGCTAATAATATAGCATGTTAGAAGATTTACTACATGAAAGATAAGTGTATTATTTTCTAAGTCTGTCATCATAATCTGCATAGAATAAACTTTTATCATTTGTTGTTTGCAGAATTAGGATTTAGGAGGATTTCTTTTTATTGGGATTACTGATCTATTTTGTCTTATTCCTATACTCTTTTCTTTACCTTTCTTTTGTGTTGTTTAGTTTTCATTTTGTGACTCTGGCACTGGTCAGGTTTTCTGTGCTTGTTTTTCCTCTAGTGATTTTTAAGTTATATGTGATTTAGTTGTTGACATTATATTTTTCATGCTTTGATTTATATTTTTTCAGTATATGGAAAAAGAGAGGTTCAGTATCTTTATGCTTTTCCAAGAAGAGAAAGATTTTTAACATACCTTCCTTTCTATCTTCTCCCAAACTAAAAGGTTGATATAATCACATTTTTATTTTCAGATTTTTGTATTTATTTTACAGTGATAATCAAATACTTATAATTTTTGCTGATATATATTTTTATTATCATTTAGCTCTGATCCTTTACTTTCCATCTTAATTTCTTCTTTGACCCATATATTATTTAGGATTGTGTTAAAAACATTTTGAGATTATATATTTTTGTATTGGTTCCTAATTTAATTGCATTATGGTCAGAATGTACACTTTGTATGATTTCAGTCCTTTGAAATTTGTTTAAACCTGATTTATGGCCCAGCATTGTCTGTTCTAATAAATGATCCATATGCAATTTAGAAAATGTGTAATTTGTAGTTGCTGGATGTGGGGTGTGGTGTTTTATATATGTCATCTGAGTTAAATTGATTCATTATTTGGTCAAATCCTTAATATATCCTTACTGACTTTGTCTTCCTTTTCTCTCAATTATTGAGTTTGTTAAAATCTAATCCTGATTTTGTGTTTGACTAGTTTTCTCTTTGGTTCTGTCAACTTTTGCTCTATATATGTTTTGTCTTGCATTTTAATTTTCATTTTTCCTAGTGAATATGTACTCATGTAATTAATGATATTTAGGTTATCCATTATTTTCAGTTTGTCCATCTGTTCTTTGTTCTTTTGTTTTTTCTTTTCTACCTTCTGTTTTTAGTAGTCAAACCATTCAAATTGTTGTGGCTTAAGACAGTAACCAGGATTCCTGGATAGCTCAGCTGGTCAAGAATCCGCCTGCAATGTAGCAGACCCTGGTTTGATTCCTTTATCGGGAAGATCCACTGGAGAAGGGACAGGCTACCCACTCCAGTATTCAATGGCCTTCCCTATGGCTCAGATGGTAAAGAATCTGCCTGCAATATGGGAGACCTGAGTTTGATTCCTGGCTTGGGAAGATCCCCTGGAGAAGGGAAAGGCTCCCCACTCCAGTATTCAGGCCTAGAGAATTCTAGTCCACGGGATCACAAAGAGACATGATGGAGCAGCTTGCACTTCAAGAAAATAACCATGTATTATTGTCCATAGTTTCTTGAGTATGGAATTAGGGAATGACTCATCTAGGAAGATCTGGCCCAAGGTCTCTCCTCTGAGTGTTGCAGTGAAATGGTGGCTGTCTGGAATTATCTTCTTTATTGATAGGTCTCACAGCTGGGACTCCTCTGGCAGCTCTGTCCATCTCTGTGGTTTTTCCAGAGTGGCCACTTCAGGGCAGCTCTGGGCCCAAAGGCATGACTTCAAATAGAGATCCAGGAGGAATTTCTGGCACCCTTTCTAGCTAGAAAGTCATACAACACCACTTCTGCATTATTTTTTAATTTTTTTAGTTTTTTACAATTTATTTATTTACTTTTTGGCTACACTGGTTCTTCATTGCTTTGCATGGGCTTTCTCTGTTTGCAGCAAGCAGGGGTGCTTCTCATTGTTATGGAGCACAGGCTGTAGGAGTGTGAGCTTCAGTGGTTTTGGTGTGAGGGCTCTAGAGCGCACATTCAGAAGTTTTGTCTGGGCTTAGTTGCTCGAGGCATGTGGGATCATCCCAGACCTGGGATCAAACACTTGCGCCCTGCATTGGTAGGCAGATTCTGAACCACTGGACTGCCAGGCAAGTCTCTCCAGGGTCTTTTATGTAGATTTAATAGCTTCATAGTTTTCTTCAAGGATATTACATTTATTTTACAGAGTTTTATAGATCCTCTTAATTCTGTTTTCTTTGGCTTTTGTGCTGCTGCTTGTTGAATTTATTGCCTTTTGTCAGATTTTACTCATATCAGTGACTAATTGTCTGCTCTTTTTGAGAGTCCCAGCTTGCCTCTTCTATTTCCAGGAGCTTATCTTCTTTCATTTGGTAAGGGGTAGGAAAGTACTGTTGAGTTACCTGGTTTTAGAATGTGAAGACTAATTTATAAACTTCATTTGTAAGTGTGTTATGTCTGATTATTTTATCCCCATATATATCCTCCCCCTCAAAGTACTAGTCTTGAGAAAAACAAGAGGAGAAATTATCAAGAAAGATACTCTCTCGGTGGGATAGTACTATGACTTCACGTTACAGAAACGATTGACTTTCCATTATGATGTACTATGAGGAACGTGGTTCTTTATTTTAGAAAGTTAAGTCTTACCATCATTTCCATATTACTTACTCCCCACCCATCCCCAGTATTTTGTGGTCAGTTGTCAGCTTTAAAATATTCACAGCTTCTGTAAATATTTAAATATAACCAGCAGTATAACTGCTTGTTAAGAAGTTTCAGTGTTCCTTAATGTAAAACATTTTTTATCCAAAATTTCTTGTCACAACTAAATTTCCTTTAATGAATTTTGTTTCATAGGTTCAGTTGTACAGGAGAAATCATTTCATCTTGTAATTAGTTTAAATATTTAAAAACAGGAAAAGCAGGTCTATTTGTATCACAAGGAAAATCATTGTGTTATTTTGTGAAATTTAGAAGTAGTTTTACTGAAGTTTGAAGCATGAAAAAGTTGTTATATTATAACTTGGGCCATAGTGTTAGGGATTCAAGATTGACTTAAAATGTAAACATAGTGTAATGTTTATTCTTATCCTCCTTATTCGTCGGGGAATCTTAACCAGAGTGAGAAATTTTCTGGTGCTGTGTTGGGAGTGCAGGGCACAGGAGATTTCCATAAAAAGGCATGGGATTTGCTTGGAAGAACGTAGTGGTTTTCTAACTTGGCAGTAATAAGTTAGAACTAACCCCCTTTAAAAAGAAAATATTCATCTACATGATTCCTCATTGGTATTTGTATGTGATTCCTTAGCTGAGCTATATTATTCTTGTATTTGCATGTGTGCATATGTGTATACATTTATAATCCATGGTACTTGTTTGGTGTAAAGAAAATGATTTTCTATGCTTACAAAACATGTGAAAAATAACTTTGAAAGTTGACTGTCTTGCTCCTCAAGTTGAGGAACGGGGGCCAAATATTTTGCTGTTATAGAATACCCAAAATAATTTGGCCATGTCTGAGTGCGTTTCCCCAAATGCTATTGCCCTAGGAGGCAATTTGGGAAGCATAAATGAGCCTTTCTATATTAGGATTCCCTCTCAAAAGATACACATTTTTGGATAAGAGAGATGATGAATTTACCTCTTATTAAAATGACAGTAATCCCGAGACTGAGAATCACTGGGAGCCTGGAAAAGGGGGTTAGGGATATGGGGATCTGTCTCTTGTGTTTAATAGTCAGCTTTTTTGCACCCCATAGAAATGAAAGGATTACTTGGTACAGATAAGAGTTAATAGGATTACTAGTATCCAGCACAAACATCTCCCACCTCATTTATTCCTCAGGTTCCTGTTCATCTAGATAGTAAAATGTGGTTATTTCTCAGAGTTCAGTTCTCAGCTTTCTTCTGTTGTCACTGAATTAATAAATTCTCCTTGTTTGATCTCATCTGCTATGGTTTCAACTACTACCATCTTTTTGTAACACCCACTCCTAAGTCCTTATTGGTTTCTACTGAGCTTCCAGACTTGGTCTGTCAGTTGTTTACCTGCTTTTCCTGTAGGCATCTCAAACTTACTTTTTGACAGAAAGATTTTACTTTCTTTTTAAATCTTCTTCTATATTTCCTATCTTAATTGGAGGAGGTGTGCCACCAGCCCCCTAAATTGCCCAAGATAGATATCTGAGAATTATCCTGACTGTTCTTCAATCCTCTTAATAAAAGCCTCAGTAATAACCTTTAATCAGCTATGGAGTGTTGTCAGTTTTACCTTCAGAAAACCACTGCCTGCCTTCAGCTGTAGAGCTACTATACAGGCCTGTATCATTTTCCACCTGAGCTATTACAGTAACTTCCTGCCATTCTGTCTCTGATCTCTCTTTTCCTTTGATCTCCTTTGTATACTGTATCAGTTTTCTATATTATAATTATATAATATTTGTGTATACATTACTTTAAAAAAAATCATTGTTTTCTCCTCATTGCTTACTAGATAAAAAGTACTCTTTAACGTGCAAATGCTTTTGTAAGCATAAACCAATCTCCATACCTGGCTTCAATTTCCATACCTGATTTTTAAACCCTGTGTTTTACTCATGCTGAGCTATGCAGTATTCCCTGAATCTTCTGTATTTAATAGTTTGGAGTATTTGTTCACACTGTTTCTTCTGCTTAGAATGCCCTTCACTACATACCTATAACATTCCTCTTTAGCTTTTCACTTAGCTTTTTTGTAACCTCTATTTAAAAACCATCCTAGGCTCTTTGTTCCTCCATCCTTCCCCAACCTTTTAATCTTGTCTCTATAATAACTTTGTTTGCAACTATATTGTAGTTTTTTTTTTTTTTTTTTTTTTTCCTCTGTGAGCTCCTTGAGGAAGGAAACAGATACTTTTATTTTTTGTCTCTGGTATCTAGTGCATATTAACAGACCTGTTACCTGGGAGATATTTTAAAAATATTTGATTCAGAACAAGAGCTATTCTTGCTGTCATGTCTGTTGCATAGTCTACTAATTTATCCTTACTATGTTGCTTAGTTCCGGCCACTATAACAAATTCTCATAGTCTGGGTGGCTTAAATAACAGATTTATTTCTCACTGTTCTGGAGGCTGAGAAGTCCAAGATTCAACACCCTAGCAGATTAGGTGTTTGGTAAGGACCCACTTCCTGGCTTGTGTTTGGTTGTCTTGTATCCTCACATGGCAGAGGGCAGAGAGAAGTAAGCTCTCAGCCTCCTACAAGGGCATAATCCCATACATGAGGGCTCTCTGCCCTTATGACCTCATATAATCCTAATTATCTCCCAAAAGTCTCACCTCTTAATACCATCATATTGTAGGGAGAGCTTCACCATAAGATTTTTCAGGGGGCATATTCGGTTTCTAACAGTATGTATATATATAACTGTTTTGGGGCTTCCCTGGTGACTCAGACAGTAAAGAATCTGTCTACAGTCCAGGAGACCCAGGTTTAATACATGGGTTGGGATTATCCCCTGGAGAAGAGAATGGCAACCCACTCCAGTATTCTTGTGTGGAGAATTCCATGGACAGAGGAGCCTGGTAGGCTACAGTCCATGGGGTTGCAAAGAGTCAAACATGACTAATACTTTGACTTTCACATATAACTGTTAGTCTGAGAAATTTCCTCCCTCTTTCCCATTGAATTTCCTAAATTAATTCTATTGAGCTATAATTTACATGTAATAAAATGCACCTATTTTAAATGTACAGTTCAGTAAGTTTCAATAAATCTGTATACCTGTATAAGTACCATCATGATCAAGATAGAGCTTATTTCCTTCACTGTGAAAAGTTCCCTTATGCGCCTTTGTAGTCATCACTCCTGCCCTATCACCACTGGTCCCATGTAGCTTTTTGGCACTATAACTGAGTTTCGTATTTGGAATTTTATGTAAATGGAATCATGTGATAGTCACTGTCTCATGTTTGGCTGATTTTGCTGAGCATGTTTTTCAGATTCATCTATGTTACTGCATCTGTCAGTAGTTTCTTTTTATTAACAGTATTCCATTGATTGGATATACCACCATTTACCCATTCACCTCTTGATGTATACTTGTATTGTTCCCGGATTTTGGCTAGTATGAGCACCAAGAGTTGAAGTTCTTCCTCCCCCCCTCCCCCCCAGCTTGACTTGTTGAAAGTACTTTTACACACTGAATTTCTTTAGCCCCTGTATCAATGATCTATTCTTGTGTAACAGATGAACCCAAACCTTACTCTCTTAGAACAACAGTAATTATTTATTGTCCCTCACTTTCTAAGGATTAGAGATTTGGGACTGGCTTGACTGGANTTGTAACACCCACTCCTAAGTCCTTATTGGTTTCTACTGAGCTTCCAGACTTGGTCTGTCAGTTGTTTACCTGCTTTTCCTGTAGGCATCTCAAACTTACTTTTTGACAGAAAGATTTTACTTTCTTTTTAAATCTTCTTCTATATTTCCTATCTTAATTGGAGGAGGTGTGCCACCAGCCCCCTAAATTGCCCATGATAGATATCTGAGAATTATCCTGACTGTTCTTCAATCCTCTTAATAAAAGCCTCAGTAATAACCTTTAATCAGCTATGGAGTGTTGTCAGTTTTACCTTCAGAAAACCACTGCCTGCCTTCAGCTGTAGAGCTACTATACAGGCCTGTATCATTTTCCACCTGAGCTATTACAGTAACTTCCTGCCATTCTGTCTCTGATCTCTCTTTTCCTTTGATCTCCTTTGTATACTGTATCAGTTTTATATATTATAATTATATAATATTTGTGTATACATTACTTTAAAAAAAATCATTGTTTTCTCCTCATTGCTTACTAGATAAAAAGTACTCTTTAACGTGCAAATGCTTTTGTAAGCATAAACCAATCTCCATACCTGGCTTCAATTTCCATACCTGATTTTTAAACCCTGTGTTTTACTCATGCTGAGCTATGCAGTATTCCCTGAATCTTCTGTATTTAATAGTTTGGAGTATTTGTTCACACTGTTTCTTCTGCTTAGAATGCCCTTCACTACATACCTATAACATTCCTCTTTAGCTTTTCACTTAGCTTTTTTGTAACCTCTATTTAAAAACTATCCTAGGCTCTTTGTTCCTCCATCCTTCCCCAACCCTTTAATCTTGTCTCTATAATAACTTTGTTTGCAACTATATTGTAGTTTTTGTTTTGTTTTGTTTTTTTTCCTCTGTGAGCTCCTTGAGGAAGGAAACAGATACTTTTATTTTTTGTCCCTGGTGTCTAGTGCATATTAACAGACCTGTTACCTGGGAGATATTTTAAAAATATTTGATTCAGAACAAGAGCTATTCTTGCTGTCATGTCTGTTGCATAGTCTACTAATTTATCCTTACTATGTTGCTTAGTTCCGGCCACTATAACAAATTCTCATAGTCTGGGTGGCTTAAATAACAGATTTATTTCTCACTGTTCTGGAGGCTGAGAAGTCCAAGATTCAACACCCTAGCAGATTAGGTGTTTGGTAAGGACCCACTTCCTGGCTTGTGTTTGGTTGTCGTGTATCCTCACATGGCAGAGGGCAGAGAGAAGTAAGCTCTCAGCCTCCTACAAGGGCATAATCCCATACATGAGGGCTCTCTGCCCTTATGACCTCATATAATCCTAATTATCTCCCAAAAGTCTCACCTCTTAATACCATCATATTGTAGGGAGAGCTTCACCATAAGATTTTTCAGGGGGCATATTCGGTTTCTAACAGTATGTATATATATAACTGTTTTGGGGCTTCCCTGGTGACTCAGACAGTAAAGAATCTGTCTACAGTCCAGGAGACCCAGGTTTAATACATGGGTTGGGATTATCCCCTGGAGAAGAGAATGGCAACCCACTCCAGTATTCTTGTGTGGAGAATTCCATGGACAGAGGAGCCTGGTAGGCTACAGTCCATGGGGTTGCAAAGAGTCAAACATGACTAATACTTTGACTTTCACATATAACTGTTAGTCTGAGAAATTTCCTCCCTCTTTCCCATTGAATTTCCTAAATTAATTCTATTGAGCTATAATTTACATGTAATAAAATGCACCTATTTTAAATGTACAGTTCAGTAAGTTTCAATAAATCTGTATACCTGTATAAGTACCATCATGATCAAGATAGAGCTTATTTCCTTCACTGTGAAAAGTTCCCTTATGCGCCTTTGTAGTCATCACTCCTGCCCTATCACCACTGGTCCCATGTAGCTTTTTGGCACTATAACTGAGTTTCGTATTTGGAATTTTATGTAAATGGAATCATGTGATAGTCACTGTCTCATGTTTGGCTGATTTTGCTGAGCATGTTTTTCAGATTCATCTATGTTACTGCATCTGTCAGTAGTTTCTTTTTATTAACAGTATTTTCCATTGATTGGATATGCCACCATTTACCCATTCACCTCTTGATGTATACTTGTATTGTTCCTGGATTTTGGCTAGTATGAGCACCAAGAGTTGAAGTTCTTCCCCCCCCCCCCAGATTGACTTGTTGAAAGTACTTTTACACACTGAATTTCTTTAGCCCCTGTATCAATGATCTATTCTTGTGTAACAGATGAACCCAAACCTTACTCTCTTAGAACAACAGTAATTATTTATTGTCCCTCACTTTCTAAGGATTAGAGATTTGGGAGTGGCTTGACTGGAAGAGTCTGGCTCATGGTCTCTTGAGGCTACAAGTATCTGAATTAAAGCTTGACTATAAGACAGGCTTCAGAGGTGGCTGGCTCACATAGTTGACAGATGGGTCAGAGGCCTCTTAGAATGGCTGATTGTCCTCATGACATGGTGGTGGTTTCCCTCAAAGGGAGTGATCCTAGAGACCATGGTCCAAGCAATGCCTTTTAGATGATAATCTTGGAAGTCAGATATTGTCTGCCATTTTCTGTTGGTCCCATAACCAATCCTGAGTAAGCACAGGAAGAAACTGCACAAGGATATGAATACGAGAGGGAGCAACACATTAGGACTACCAAGAGGCCAGGATCATTGGGGGCATCTGAGAGGATGGGTACCACAGTCCCTTTTATCAAAAATGAATGGAACATATGTCTGTAGTTTTAATTCTGGACTTGATTTGATTCTACTGATCTGTGTTTGTCCTTAATCTAATACAACATTGTCTTTATTATTGTAGTTTTATAGTATGTCTTGAAATCAGGTAGTATAAGACGTTTTCGTTTTTTTTCCCAAAACTGTGATGGCTAATCTTATTTGTATTTTCATATAAATGAAGTCATCTTGTCAGTTTCTACAAAAAGATTGTGATTGTGATCACACTGAATCTGTATATCAATTTGAGGAGTCTTGATATCTTAACAATGATATGGACATATCTTATGGCATATCTCTATAATCATTAAGCCCTTAACCAGATACATTTTGTAGTTTTAATACAGAAGTCTTGCACACATTTTGTTACACTTATTTAAGTATTTCTTATTAGATACTATTATAAATGGTATTTTTAAAATTTTATTTCCAGTTCTTGTCCAGTATATGGAAATATAATTGCCTTTTTTTGTATCAACCTTTTATCCTGAAGCCTTGCTCAATTCACTTCTTAGTCTGGTAGCTTTTTGCTTATTCTTTTTAGGATATTCTACATATAGAATCATGTCAGTCTGTGAAAAAAGTTTCATTGCTTCCTTTTGCATAGGCTTTTAGGCTTGAAACCTACTGTGGACTTCCCAGGTAGCACAGTGGTAAAGAATCCGCCTGCCAGTCAGGAGACTCAAGAGATGGAGTTTGATCCCTGGATCAGGAAGATCCCGTGGTAGAGGGCATGGTAACCTGCTCCAGTAGTCTTGCCTTGAAAACTGCCACGGACAGAGGAGCTTGGCAGGCAGCAGTCCATGAGGATGCAGAGAGTCAGACACAACTGAGCACACACACAGAACCTACTATATATAGCGTAGTAGTGTTGGATGGAAGTGGTGAGTGTGAACATTTTGGTAGAAGAAAAAGAAAAAAACACAGTACCAATAGATGCAGGAAAAGATTGGAAAAAAAAAATCTAGCATCAATTCCTGAGAACCTATATGAAAAAGAGTATAATGAATAGTGTAAAGAAATCTGAAAACAAAGTGTTTGAGAACACTGACTAGAGTAACCTAAAATGCTAACTGCTTAGAATAGGTAGGGAGTCATAGTCTAGAGTCCTCAGCACTTGTACAGAAAAAAAAAAAAAAAAAAATCTTTATTTTTTACTAACCTCTAAATGTTAGTAAGGTTAGTAAGTCAACCCTGAATAATCGTTGGAAGGACTGATGCTGAAGCTCCAGTACTTTGGCCACCTGATGTGAAGAGCCAACTCATTGGAAAAGACCCTGATGCTGGGAAAGACTGAGGGCAGGAGGAAAAGGGGGCAACAGAGGATGAGATGATTGGATGGCATCATTGACTCAATGGACATGAGTTTGAGCAAATTCCAAGAGATGGCGAAGGACGAGGAATTGTGGTGTGCTGGAGAAGGCAATGGCAACCCACTCCAGTACTCTTGCCTGGAAAAGCCCATGGACGAAAGAGCCTGGTAGGCTGCAGTCCATGGGGTCGCTAGGAGTCGGACATGACTGACTGACTTCACTTTCACTTTTCACTTTCATGCATTGCAGAAGGAAATGGCAACCCACTCAAGTGTTCTTGCCTGGAGAATCCCAGGGATAGAGGAGCCTGGTGGGCTGCCGTCTATGGGGTCGCTAAGAATCGGACACAATTGAAGTGACTTAGCAGCAGCAGCAGCAGTCTGTGTGGTTGCAGAGTCAGAGGACTTAACAATAAGAGCAACCTCTAAATGAAATTTGGTGTTTGTTTCTATTTTGGATGCAGGCAACAAACCCCAGTGGTAATGTTAGCACCAACTGTGACTTTGTCACTAGTAAATGTTACTTTTAACTTTTCTTGTATTTGTTTGTTTCTTGAGGATAACATATAATTAGGTCTTGCTCTTTTTTTTTTAATCTTGCCTTTGAATTTGAATGTTGGAATATTAGAATAGATGATTTACATTTAATATAATGATGTCGTTGCCTTTTAATTCTATCCTGTTCTGTATTTCTCCCATCTCCTCTGTGCTTTTTTGTTTGCTTATATTTTTCCCGCTGTTTTGTGGATGAATTGTGTTGTTCAGTATTGCATTTTATCTCAGCTCTTGGCTTATTAACCAAGCCTTTCCTCCCCAGCCCTTCTACCCCTGTTGCTCTAGTATGTACAGTATGCATCGTTAATATATAACTGAAAGCAAAAGTGAAAGTCGCTCAGCCGTATCTGACCCCATGGAAGTTCTCCATACAGTCCATGAAATTCTCCAGGCCAGAATATTGGGGTGGGTAGCCGTTCCCTTCTCCAGGGAATCGTCCCAACCCAGGGATTGAACGCAGGTCTCCTGCACTGCAGGCAGATTCTTTTACCAGCTGAGCCACCAGGAAGGCCTGATACATAATTACCTACCTTCAATAATATTACTGTACTACTACAGATACGACGTAAGAACCTTGAACATAATTCTCCCTGTTCCCTTCCTTTCCTATGGTATATTAAGTGCATTTTTCCTCTCCTCAGTTTTTCTTTCTTTTTTGGGGATCTGAGAGGATTTTTTATTTCACTTTCATTTTTGAGGGCTATATTCATTTATTTAGCATTCTAGGTTGACCGTAGTTTTCTTAAAGCATTTTTGAAAGATGTATTTTCTTTTGTCTTGCCTAGCTTCTTGAGAAAATCTATATATTTTCATAACTTTGTTCTTCTATATCTAGACTTTTTCTTTGGGCTTCTTATGATTTTCTCTTTTTGACAACTTTCAGGAATTTGATTATTGTGCATTGTTCTTTTCTTTGTATTTATACTAAGGAGAGGACTCATTGAATTTCTTGGATCTATGGATTTATAATTTATCAAATTTTGAAAGTATTTTATTGTCTATTTTATTTTTCAAATCCCTCCCCCACCCCCCATTCTAGTTACATATTAGCCTACCTGATAGCTGGATACTGTCCTGTGGTTTTCTTCTTCTTTCTTATTTCCCTTCTTCCTTTTCTTTTCTCCTTTCTTCCCCCTCTGTCTCTCCAGCTTTACCCTCCTTATCATCAACTTTTTTCTATGTTTATCTCAATTCCTTTGAAGTTTCCTTCTGCAGTGTTTAAAATACTGTTAAGCGCATCTGGTTATAATTCCATTTCAGATGTTATTTTTGAATATTGAAAGTTCATTGTGGTTGTTTTTTATGTCTACCATTTCTCTCCTCGCTATATTTTCCTTTAAATCCTTGAATATATATATCATATCAGTTTTAGAGTTCTTATTGATTAATTCCATTGTCTCAGTTCTGGGACTGTTTCAGTTGACTNTAATTCCATTTCAGATGTTATTTTTGAATATTGAAAGTTCATTGTGGTTGTTTTTTATGTGTACCATTTCTCTCCTCGTTATATTTTCCTTTAAATCCTTGAATATATATATCATATCAGTTTTAGAGTTCTTATTGATTAATTCCATTGTCTCAGTTCTGGGACTGTTTCAGTTGACTCATTCCACCCTAATTTCAGGTCATATTTTCTTTGTCATCTGTATTAACTTTTTTTGGATGCTGTGGACATTTTATATTTTTGGAAATATATTTTGTGGAAATTTTATATTATTGAATGGTGGAATTTTTTTTCTTTAAAAAAATTTTGGACTTGTCCTGACAGGCAGTTTTTTCTGTGGGTTGACTCAGTCCTTTGAGACTTGTTTTTAAGCTTTTTTTGGAAGCATGTAGAGTANGCTGGGAAAGATTGAGGGCAGGAGGAGAAGGGGACAACAGAGGATGAGATGGTTGGGTGGCATCACTGATGCAATGGATATGGGTATGGGTGCATTCCGGGAGTTGGTAATAGACAGGGAGGCCTGGCGTGCTGCAGTTCATGCGGTTGCAAAGAGTTGTACACGACTGAGTGACTGAACTGAACTGAGAATATTTTTTTTACTCTAGGGTTTGTTTAGTGAAGTGAAAGTTGTTCTGTTGTGTCCAGCTCTTTGCGACCCCATGGACTAAACAGTCCATGGAATTATCCAGGCTAGAATTCTGGAGTGGGTAGCCTTTCCTTTCTTCAGAGGACCTTCCCAACCCCAGAATCAACCCAGGTATCAACCCAGGTCTCCCTCATTGTAGGTGGATTCTTTATCAGCTGAGTCACCAGGGAAGCCCTGGTTTGCTTACTTCTGTACCAAAGTATGAATGGGAGAGCCCTGGTGGCTTAGCGGTAAAGAATCTACCTGCCAGTGCAGGAGGCGTGGGTTCAGTCTCTGGGAAATCCCATGGCTAGAGGAGCCTGGCAGGCTACATCCATGGGGCCACAAAAGAGTCAGACACAACTTAGCGACTAAACAACAAAACAAAAAATAGGAGGATTCTGGAATTTCAAATGAATTAGCTTTTTTCAACAAAGACGACCTCTGGTCAGAACTTTGGATAGTTTTCAGGAAAAACAAACAAAAATGAAAAATCTCATTTTATGTAACAGTTGTATGTTCTTAGGCTATTCTTAGCATGTTTATTAATCTTTGATTTCTTTTTTCTTTCAGATTGTCAGTATTTAAACAGACCACATCATGCGTGAGTACAAGCTAGTGGTCCTTGGTTCAGGAGGCGTGGGGAAGTCTGCTCTGGTAAGTTAGCCAGCTAACTGTAATGAATTAATATAATACAAAAAGGATGTTCATATTTTCTTGCCTTACAATTTCTAGTCACTGAAGAGAAAAAGTGGCAGTGTTTTTATATACCTAGTATCTGGCTCACCAGGGGACCCAGACTCATTGAATAGCCATGGATNGCTCTGGTAAGTTAGCCAGCTAACTGTAATGAATTAATATAATACAAAAAGGATGTTCATATTTTCTTGCCTTACAATTTCTAGTCACTGAAGAGAAAAAGTGGCAGTGTTTTTATATACCTAGTATCTGGCTCACCAGGGGACCAAGACTCATTGAATAACCATGGATATATATTTTTATAATGGTGGCTCTTCCTCTTTCATTTACCAAATATTTATTAACTATCTATAATATGTCAAACATTAGTATTTGTGATTTAAAAGAAAGAAATTATTCTCATTTCTAAGGAATTTACATTCTAGTGGGGAAGACTGATCATTAAAGGTACCAGTGGAATAATTCCTATCCTACCCCACCCCAGGCTTATATAGCATAAAGGTCATTTTTTGTACACATGCTGTATTTATTTATTATTTATTGAGCTTCTGCAACATCAGACTCTAAAGTTACAACTGTGAACAAAATAGTCACAGTCTTCTTCATAGAGATAAGAAAGGAAATTGGAGATATTACAAAAGAACAGAGACTATTTCTGCAAGGTTCAGTAAGTTACAAATAGCATATCAGTCACTTCCTTGGGAATAGCATTAGAAAAAGTGGTAATGAATAGGTTTAGTTATCATTACATATGTTTTTGTGTCTTTTGCATTTTTTCCTATGTCCATGAATTACCTTTTTAAAATAAATTAATTAAAAATAGAAATCCATAGGAATTAATGAGGTTGTCTAGGGAGGGACTTGAGAGAAAAAAGTCAGGACAGTGCTCTGAGTACCTCTCAACCTTGAAAGAGTGGGTAGGATTGAAGGATCCAGGATGGAACAATGTGTCTTTGTACTTGGATATAAAGAGTACCTTTACATGACTGTGCAGAAGTCATAACACAGAAGTAGCTGGTTGTGATCAAAGCAGCTTCAGTAAGGTGATGATGTCATAACCATCCTGGGTGGATTGAAGAGTGAGAGCTGAAGAGATGGGACCACTATTAGAGATAGTTGAAGCTGACCATATTCAAACTGACCTGTTTAGTTCAAGCTAAAATAGTTTATAATATATTTCTCTGGCTAATTGAAGTGTGAATGACATTTGAATCTCAACTGGCAGATCAGAAAAATATCTACTACTGGGGTGAATATGAAATGTGACTGTGCTTATAAATTTAATACACTCAATAAATTTTAATTCCCTCTTTTTTTCCCTCCACAATTAGAAAGCCTGTTTCAAAACTTTTTAAAATTTATAACTTTTGCCTCTGTCCTTTGAGGGCATGAGATAAAAATTGCTATAGATATATAAAGGTGGGTAATAGGAAACTGATAAATTTTCACATTTTAGTGAATGAGAATCCATGTCCTTATGTGTATCCTGGTTGTATTTTAAAACTTAATATAGTAATATTTTAACATTGTAATGTCATCTGACCGTTTTTAACATGACCACCTCCTTTCATAAATATACTCTTAATTATGAATGTGTCCTTATATGGAAAAACAGTGCTACTTTATATTTACATGTTCACTCAGAGTTTTCACATAATTCCACTTAATCTTTACCACTTTGTGATATTAAATGACCTATAAGAGGGACAGGTTTTTCTTCTAAGTCCTTAACTTTTATCTGCTTTTTTTTCCCTAGACAGTTCAATTTGTTCAGGGAATTTTTGTTGAAAAATATGACCCAACGATAGAAGATTCCTATAGAAAGGTAAATGTGAAACTTTTATACACATGCTTACAAGTATCCATGGAATAGCTTTTTTGAAAATAGTTCTGAGAAATGATACAGATACTCTGTATCTATTTTAAGAAGTTTCTCCAAGACAGACTATTGCTTAACTATAGAGAGCTCTGTGTTCTTACTGATTGTTAATCTTTCTTTAATGTATGCATTTAATGATGGGAATTTTCTTAATGTAGAAAAGTTGCATGTAAATAAGTATATTTTTTAGGTATATTTTTAATTCTTTTTATGGGCTAAAATTAAGATCACTTTATGCTTGAAGTTATACTGTGACTGAAAGTTATTTTTATTTAGTTAAATAACTTCAAAAATATTTCATCTTTAGACTTAAAAAATTCTGTATTTGGATTCTGTATAATTCTTTAAGGATAGATACATGGCACTGTACATTTTTATCCCAGCCTACAGAAAGCACAACACCAAGAGTAAAACTGCTAACCATGGACTTTGCATGATAATGTGTTGATGTAGATAGGTTCATTGACCCTCCCATGTGTACCACTCTGATGTAAGTAGAGTGCTGATATGGAGGAGGCTAGCAAGGAGCAGGAAAGGGATATATGAGAACTCTGTACTTTCTGCTCAGTTTTGCTGTGAACCAAAAACTACTTTCTGAAAAATAACACTTATTTAAAAGGAAAATAAATTTTAATAGTTGGTCTTGAGAAAAAGTACTGTTTTATTTAATTATAAGACAGGCTAGAATTGTGGAGAATTTTCATGATTTTATTTCCCAAGTATGTTATGGGGTAGAAAAGACAGTGCTGTAAGAAAGCCTGGTAGGCGCCCCCACCCAAAAGATTAAACCTGCCTTTCAACAAATAAGAAAAGACTGTGTTGTCAGATGTTCTAGGATTTACCTTAAATAGTACTGTAACTCTTGCTGAATTAAGTTCATTAAGCCTACCAGCAGAGCAGTTTCATTATCTGCAAATTGGAAACAAAATTGTGATATATTGAGAAACCACAGACCTAATTCGTTATTCACTGAACATGCCCCCTCACAGATTGTGCTGATTATTATCACATTAGTCCCATAAGTGGTGGAGTGTGAGTTTGTAGAACTGCCCACGGTCCTCTCCATCAATCCTTTATTTGACACAGAAGCAGTTTTAAATAGTCCTTAGGTTAACAAGTTTATTTTTAGAAGACAGTGTTGCATTACTAAAATTTCCCCCAAATAAGTTGCTGTTTAAAGCTTCAACTATAAACGGAAATCTGTACCTTGAGTGCTGAAGCAATTTTCTTAATCCTATATTTATTAAAAATTTTCCAAACCATTAATAGTTGGTACTTTCTTTTGGCCAGCCTTCTCTTTCTTCTGTAAAGCCCTGGGAAAATAGAATTTAGTACATAAAATTTCACCTTATGCACACAGCTTTTCCAAAGAAGTACCTTTTTGTTAAAGTCTTGAGAACTGTATGAGTTCAGTGTTATTGTGTTCCCTTTATCTCCTCAATTTAAATTTCACTCTGTATTAAATTTGGGGCACATTTTAGTAAAACTTTGATGACTTGAATGTGATAAGTGGTCAGTTTTCTTTACCCCCAAATCTTGGCTATATTTTGAGCTACTTGGTACTTTTGTGCCTTGTTTTGAAGATAATATAAATATACATACTTTACACTGTTTTTTTTTCCTTTTAGAACTATACCTGTTTATTGCTGTTTTTCTTAAACTACAGAATATGACCACTGCCTTCTAGTAATAACAGAAATCAATGCTCATATTTTAAGGTGGTCAGAAAAATATCTAAACTCAGCATTAACAGTCCTGGTAGAATGTGTTTGAGACCTCCTATTCTTTATTATACTACCAAGTTAGGTCTCCACCAATACAGCAAACTGCTAGAGAAAGGCTTCCAGTTGTTAATAGGAACTTTGAGTGAAGAGATGGGAGGAAAACAGACTAACACTTTTTTATTCTCCTCCACCCTCAACCCCAACAGCAAGTTGAAGTAGACTGCCAACAGTGTATGCTCGAAATCCTGGATACAGCGGGAACAGTAAGGATGTTTCTTTTTCTTTCTCTCTCTCTTCCTTTTTCTTGTTAGATTTTAATTTGTAAACAGGTGTTTGTCACCTGATTGATTCCTCTGAGTAAAAACAATTGTTCTGATTAAGAACTTAAGTCTCTAAATGTAAAACTTCTTAAATTTTCTTACATGCATTAAATGTACTTAATGCCCACATATCACTATTAAATTGTATGTTGAGTTCACCTACAGAATCTGTGTGTTGAATTTCTTTTTTCCTGTATTGAGGTGAGGGTTATGCTATTACTGCTCTTTAAAAAAAAGATATTTAAGGTATTTTAAATCCAGAATTTTAGTTAAGACAGGTATTTCTCTGGGCTTAAATAAGACTGTCTCTTGATACCATGGTAATTCATTTATTTTATATTTTTTTTTCTCTGCTCTGGATAATTCATTTGTTTTAAAAATTGTTTTTGCTTTTTATTAGCATTGTAACATCTCAAGGGACTAGTGATGTAGAACTGTTTTCTGACAAAAATCTTTAGGATTATTTCCAGCCTCGTTTTTCATATCTTTAAATGAGTATAATGATGATAGTACATTATAGGGTGCTTGTAATGATCAAATGGGGCTTCCCTGGTGACTCAGTGGTAAAGCATGCACCTGTCAATGCAGGAGACTCAGGTTTAGTTCCTGGGTCGGGAAGATCCCCTGAAGAACTAAACGGCAACCCGCTCCAGTATTCTTGGCTGGGAAATCCTAGGACAGAGGAGCCTGGTGGCCTGCAGTCCGTGGGGTTGCAGAAGAGTTGGACGTGACTTAGCAACTAAACACCATTGATCAAATGAGATGGTGACTATAAATCATTTGACACAAAATACCTATAGTATAGTTAATGAACTCTATGCTTTTGCTTTTATTTTCATTATCTTCACTTGTCATTACCTTTTGAAGTTTTTTTTATTGATTAATGATGTTTTATTCTGCCACAAAAAAATGCACACATTAAATGATTTTCTTTTTCTCCATATGTATAGACTTTTCCTATTAGGCAATGCTCTAAAATGAATGGCATTCTTAAATGTTTTAAGTTGTTTTAAAATTCACAAATATCCCCCATTATAATTTTATAAATGGTGAGAAAGTTTCAGATCAAAAAACATGAGAAGACTGGAGCAATTAGAGTACAAATTATACCATATTTTTCTGTCCTTTTGTGGGAAAACGAATCTTTATTCCAACAGGAGTCTTGTATCAGCCGAATTGAGGTCTCTCCCTCTTGCTACTTTCCCTGGCCCCCAATTTTCCTAGCTTCTGAATCAGCAATAATTCTCCTTTGTTTCCAACGACCCCAACAGTTAAAAAACTTAAAAAAAAAAAAAAAGCTTTCTATTTCTTCCTTTCACACTTCCACAACTGTGAGGACATTTTTTTCCTCATGTCCAAATAAAGGAAGTTTTCCTCCACTGCAGAAATCCTCCCTTATTTTCTCAAATATCTTGTGTTTCTCCCATCCTTGCAGTCAGCATGGTGTGTTATAATTTTCTGTATATTTGTCTATCCCCAATGCCTTGCATAAAGGTTGGAAAGTAGCTGATGCTCATTAGTCTTATTCTAGATCAGTTCTTTCTCCTTTAGGATTGCTCACTTTCTCCATCACTGCTTTAGTCCACAGTGTTGGTGATTTTGGTATCCGAATAGAATCTTTATGGGTAATATAAATGATTTAGTAGCTTGGCTTGTCAGTTTCTTGTCCTCCACTCTGCTTCATTCATTCATTCCCATGGTCCTTACTCTAAGACTGTGTGATAACCAATAATGTAATGCCATCCTAAATTTCATTTTCAAGTGTCTTACTCTTCACTCACCATTTTGTTTCTCCAGCTCACTTCCTTTCAAATCCTTCAACTTCTCTGGAACCCGCAGTCTGTTTATTCTAACATCTTTGATTATCCCTCATGTCTTCAAGCCCCTCTTTACATAGCTTCAAGCACATGACCTGTCATTCAGAACACGTCCCTCACATATATCCTCAGTTCCCTTGACTTTTTCAGCAACCTTTGATTCAGTAGATCATTATCCTTCTCTGTGAAAATTTCATTCATTTGACTTCCAGGAAACAATACTTGTTTGGTTTTCTCCTTGTATCATTCATTGTTTATACGTCTTTTCCTGATTTGGCTTCATCTCCCCAACCTGTAATGTTGGAAGGCATCAGGGTTTACTCCTTGAACTTTTCTGAGAACACTACCTTGGAGATCATCTTTTGTAGCACCAAAATAATTTAATTAAAATCTAGATATATAAAAGAATTATATACAGTTTTTCTAAATCACACAAAAACAAATTAAAGTGAGGACTTCCCTGGTGGTCCGGTGGCTAAGACTCCACCCTCTCACTGCAGGTAGCATGGGTTTAATCCCTGGTCAGGGAACTAAGACCTGCATGCTACAGTAGCCCAGCCGAAAAAAAAAAAAAAAAGGTTAATATTTCCCTTGTAATTCTACAGTTTATTGTTTTTAGTCAGGTAAACAGGAGACTGGAACATTCACCTCAGATTTTCCAGAAGCTGTGTATCATGTCTTAGGTTTCCTGTCACTATAACGTGTAATAAAGAATTCAGTAGCTGACTTGTTATTATTCTGTTTTAATTGTTCCCATTTTAATGTTTCAATTCAGTACATTCAAGGAGTCATATTTATGATTTATTGCATGTTTTTATTATAGGAGCAATTTACAGCAATGAGGGATTTATATATGAAGAATGGCCAAGGGTTTGCACTAGTATATTCTATTACCGCTCAGTCCACGTTTAATGACTTACAAGACCTGAGGGAACAGATTTTGCGAGTTAAGGACACAGAAGATGTAAGTATTTCTCTCTATGTATAGCATATTGCCATCTCTCCGTGGCCAAATATAAAATATCCATTTTCTCTATCAGTAGGGACTTGGAGGGTATCTGCCTTGTGCCTGAAAGAGGACTGGTAACCAAAAACAATTTTAAGCTTTCTAAATTTACCTACAGATAATATACTGAGAGGGCATCCCAAGTGGCTCAGTGGTAAAGAATCCACTTGCCAAGCAGGAGACACGGGTTCAGTCCCTGGGTCAGGAAGATCCCCTGGAAAAGGAAATGGCAAACCACTTCAGTGGTTTTTCCACTCCAGGGAAATTGCATGGACAGAGGAGCCTGGGAGGCAACAGTCCATGGAGTTGCAAAAGAGTCAGACAAGACTTAACAACTAAACAACAACAGATATGCCGATGAGATGGTTAGAAATGAAGCCCATGAAATGAAGGACACGTATGTAAAGTTCTTCTTTCTCTGCTGCACTTATGACCCACCATGTGCTACATGGGTCACAAGTGTAGTGAAAAAAGAAGAGTCAAAGAATATTTGGTAGCAGAACGGGGACTCAGGTTTTGCTTGGAAAAGTGGTAGTTAGTTAATGTCAAAAACAGTGTTCAAAGAACATTATCAAGAACCGTAATGCTGTGTTCCCATTTCTAAAATTCTCTCAGTACAGTTTTTACTTAGTTATTTCCTTTGAATTATGTTAAATATTTTAATTAACGGAGTTTTTATAATTATTTTTGCTTTAGTTTTTTTAATATTAATTTTTTATTGTGGTAAAATATACTGTTTTAGAATTCTTATTTGATGAATAACGTTGTGCCTTTTTGCAAAGATGAAATCTGTTTTACATGTTTGCCCCAGTTTTGAGTTACAAAGTTCCTTTTCAGAAGTTGTATAAGTTAGGGTATCAAATTTCATATGTACCTTCTGTTCTGTTTCTGTGTGCTCTCACTCATTATTAATGGGAACACGGGCACCTGCTCAGCACCATAACGTTGGGTAATATTGTAGGCAGGAGGGATTTGCACCTTATGACTCATGACCAGCCATAACCTAATGAATAGTTCTCTTTCTTCCCATGACTAATTCATCTAGGAGAGTTCTTTTTTGATAGGCAATTACATGCAAATCACTGAACTCTGATAATGTTAATCTCTTTATCCCATGTAATAAACTAAAGATCGAATCTTAGATGAAGACATAGCTGCTCAGTGGCTTCAGCTTTAGTCTTGCTCTTCCTTCACGTCTCGCCTAAGCTAGTTTTCAGATCTGGAAGTAAAGCTTATTCGTGGGTTGGTTGTGCCGTGTTTTTGACGCTTGTTGGTCCTGTGAGTTGGGGCACTTAAGACACACCCAGACCATTGAGTATGTTCTTCTCTGTCTTGCAGGCATTTCCTTTTCCTTCATATTTTTCTACTTGGAATTCAGCCATTAGCATGAGTCCACATGAGAATTTTGGGATTATATCTGTAAAATGATTTTAGCAGATCAGTGTGGTAGAATCTTGTCCATTTTTTCCTGTCTCTTCGCCTTTCATCTTCTCCCCAACACACATACATAAACCTTTTTTAAAGCACTTGGTGAAGCTTATGGGCTTCCCTGGTGGCTGAGATGGTAAAGAATCTGCCTGCCATGTGGAAGACCTGGGTTCAATCCCTGGGTTGGGAAGATCCCCTAGAGAAGGGAATGGCTCCCACTCCAGTATTCTGGCCTGGAAGATTCCATGGACAGAGGAGCCTAGCAGGCTAGTCATGGGGTCACAAAGAGTCTGACATGACTGAGTGACTTTCACTTTTTACTTTTCTTTGGTGAAACTAATAATCCTAACACATTTTAGTTGGTGGAGGTAGTTGCTTGCTTATAAGAAGCTGAGTAACAAGTATGTTAGTTGCTTATTTTATGTTTTTTCCTTTCTACAGGTTCCAATGATTTTGGTTGGCAATAAATGTGACCTGGAAGACGAGCGAGTAGTTGGCAAAGAACAGGGTCAGAATTTAGCAAGACAGTGGTGTAACTGTGCCTTTTTAGAATCTTCTGCAAAGTCAAAGATCAACGTTAATGAGGTAACCAACAGCTGTGAGGCAGCACAAATAAGTGCCTTTTTAGTTTCCCTTCTTTCAAGCTAACAGTCAAAAACAACTTTTTAAAAAGAAAAACCAGTGTTCTTTTAAGCAATCTTCATCAGTTTATGGAAAACACTAAGTAATTCCTAGAAACTATATTCCTTCTCTGTATAAAATCACTTTGATGGTTATAATGAGTATACATACACTTTCCTTGTTGGCAAAAGGGAAGTTTAGGTTAAAGAAAGTGTCTTTTAAAGTCCTGCTAAGCCTCTAAATGATACACCGGAAAGTGGTATGTGAAAATTGGCACATCATCCTTGTCTTACAACAATTAACTATGCAGATGTGTGTAAATAGGTTGTAAAATTCAGTAGAAAAATACAGAAATCAAGGTAGTTACTATAATGGGCTTACGTTGTACAGAAAGACGTCATGTAATTTGAGTCCTGCTTCCCTTTGGTGTATGACTCAAAAGGAAGAATCTATGTGAGTGGATGGTTACAGAGCTATAATTCACTCTGTCTTTTAGGCCTGTTAGAGCAGGTGTACAAGGCTTTTTCTGTCCATGACTTAAGCATTCCGCTATCCTGAGAACACAGCTGGGGACAGGAATGCTTAACAAGTGAGCTTGTCTGCCTGAGTGTAAAGGGCCAGTAGTTTACTGGATCCCTAAAAGATGAGTGCAGTTCCCCACTGCCACCACCACATCCAAGCAAAATGTTAAGAGGTTCCCTTGCTTTTTTTAATTTTAACATCAGGCTTTAAACAAAAAAATGAAATAGACTTATTTCGTTTCCTAGTAGAGCAAATGTTCTCATTTGCCAGTGTGCTTGCCATTTATTTTTAGGACTTCCCTGGTGGCTCAGATGGTAAAGCGTCTGCCTACAAGGCGGGAGACCTGGGTTTGATCCCTGGGTCGGGACGATCCCCTGGAGAAGGAAATGGCACCCCNTCGTTTCCTAGTAGAGCAAATGTTCTCATTTGCCGGTGTGCTTGCCATTTATTTTTAGGACTTCCCTGGTGGCTCAGATGGTAAAGCGTCTGCCTACAAGGCGGGAGACCTGGGTTTGATCCCTGGGTCGGGACGATCCCCTGGAGAAGGAAATGGCACCCCACTGCAGTACTCTTGCCTGGAAAATCCCATGGGTGGAGGCGCCTGGTAGGCTACAGTCCATGGGGGTCACAAAGAGTTGGCCGTGACTGAGCCACTTCACTTTCACTTTCTTTCTTTTACCATTTATAGGATCACAGGAAGTCAGTCAGAATTCAGCACACCACATAGAAGAAAGTTAAGACTGGGTTAGGTTGTCTGAGTCTTCTGTGTGTTTTTGCTGGCCATTCCTCTCCGGCCTTTGGTCCTTTCAGTCTCTTTTTCTTGACTGAGATTATGGTTATAGACAGTGACCAAATTATTTTAAACGTGTGGCGTGAAAAAAATTTAAGCTTGATACACATCCTCTGTTTTACAAAAATAGAGAATGTCAAAGCTTGCCTCTTAGGTAAAACCAGCTTAAATAAATACATAAAAATAAGAAATTCACAGATTTTATTTATTCAGTGAGTATTCATCATGTCCCTGTGTGCCTGGCCCTGTGTTAGGCATCAGTAACACTCATCTGGACAGACACTGGTCATGCCCTAAAGAAGTTTACATACCAGTGGGGGGAAAGTTCTGCTGTGATCTTCAACAACACTTACTTCTAATTCACTGCCAAGTAATGAAAGGAAGTATGAAATGCTTCCTGTTTCAGCTTTCCCTGTTGTAGAATTACGATTTCATAGATGTTATCTTGAAAAACATGGCTAATCATAATTTTAATTTTTGGTTTAGTCTTACTCTTTGAGAATTATCTCAAAGAGATAACTCTGAGATAATACACATGAAGATTGATATATGAGCTTGGCTAAGGAAGTAGTAGTGCCAGGTCACCATCTGCAGCATGATTGGATCTGGTTCCTTAGAGATCTAGTTCCTGCATCCTTGTGGTCTCCCTCACTGGTATCCACCCACAGATTTCATAGGGCCCGGCTAGAGCTGAGCTGGGCCAGGATCCAGGGACCAGAGGGGACAGGAGACATTTCTTACCTTTCAAGCATTACCTGTTTGTGGGAATTTATGTGCTACTAAGCCTCCCCCTGGGATGGCCTCCCTCCCTCAGAGGCCTGCTGCATTGGAAACCAGTAGCCTCGTTGAAGTCGACTGTTGATGAATGTTTTTAAAACAAAAATAGAAAAATGATACAACAAAATGAAATACATTAGGTGTTTAAGGCTCTTTATTCTTTTGGAAAACATACAAATGTCATGCTAAAAATTCTTGAGAGTATAATAACTTGTTTCTTTTAATATTTCTGTCTTGATAGCCTGATAATGCAACTGTAGAGTTTTATGGGTAGTTAATAGTTTCTCAGACAGCTAGTACCTTATGTGATTTCTGAGTGCCTGAAGATAGAGGGATCCTACTTTAACACAATTCAGCTCTTGGGCTCAAGTTTGAGATCATACCAGGGACATCCTGCTTAACTAAACTGCCCTCTTTAATTCTCTACTGGCTATATCGTAGAATATATAATTTTTAAAAACTTGTTCACATCATTTTGTGAACAAGTTGTGTTCTGAAAGTAGTACATAGCTGTATCAGAATCACATCAGTCTTAATTAGGAGTTAATTGTTCTTTGCTAATGCTAGAATAATAATTGGAATCAAGACATCCCAATTGAGGAATGACAGAGGGATTAAGAAATTATTCTGTGTTCCTTTCAGATTTTTCTGTAGTTCAGAAAGATGAGGAAAAATCTAGGCTGAGGACTTTCAGCATATCTAACCAGATAACCATGGTTTGAACTTGTCCTCATCACTGAACTAGCTGCTACTGTGAGGTAGGCCCCATTTGCCAAAGAAATCCTTGAGGATAATACAACAAAACCAGGTATCATTTTGTTTAGTACCAGAAACCCATGGCTAGCATGAAGAAATGTGCTGTTTTGATCAGTTTACTGTTTAGTTTATCCTTTTGTTATTTTTCACTTTATAGCTTATGTATTAAAGCTGAGGAACTAATGAGTTTGTTGGTGGCTGTGCATATTAAGCATAATAATAAGTATGGGCTTCCCTTGTGGCTCAGCTGATAAAGAATCTGCCTGTGATGCAGAAGACCTGGCTTCTATCCCTGGGCTGGGAAAATCCCCTGGAGAAGGTAAAGGCTACCCACTCCAGTATTCTGGCCTGGAGAATTCCATGGGCTGTATAGTCCATGGAGTCTCAAAGAATGGGACACAACTGAGCGACTTTCACTACTATGCATGTTAAGTTCTTGGAGGGTTTTGGAGTTGTGAAACAGAAACTACCATTTTATTAATAAACTCTTATGTTTTCAGCTTTCTTAGAAATAAGATAATAGAATTAAATGGTTTGAAGAAAATGGAACTGACTAGGATGGACCAGAAGGAAAAGAATATAAATGAAGCACTTTTATAGCTTTGAATAAATTGTTTGGTAGTGGTACCCCCCTTAACAAATAATTTAGGCTTGTGATCTTGGGACCATTATTGTTTTTTTTAATTTATAGTTGTTGTAGGGCTTCTTTGGTGGCTCACACAGTAAAATATCTGCCTGCAATGTAGGAGACATGAAGGGAATGGCAGTCCACTCCAGTACTCTTGCCTGGAGAATTCCATGGACAGAGGAGCCTGGTGGGCTACAGTTGATGAGGTTGCAGAGTTGGATACGACTGAGCAACTAACACTTTAATTTTCACCTAGTTGCTATACAATATTGGGCTTCCCAGATAGAGGAGTACTAAAGAATCCACCTGCCAGTGCAGGGGACACAAGAGTGTGGGTTCAGTCTCTGGGTCAGGAAGATCCCTGGAATAGGAAATAGCAAACCAGTTCAGTATTCTTGCCTGGAAAATCCCATGGAGAGAGAAGCCTGGTGAGCTGGTCCATGGAATCACAGAGTCNTGGGCTTCCCAGATAGAGGAGTACTAAAGAATCCACCTGCCAGTGCAGGGGACACAAGAGTGTGGGTTCAGTCTCTGGGTCAGGAAGATCCCTGGAATAGGAAATAGCAAACCAGTTCAGTATTCTTGCCTGGAAAATCCCATGGAGAGAGAAGCCTGGTGAGCTGGTCCATGGAATCACAGAGTCAGACATGACAGCGACTGAGCATGCTCACTGTACAATATTACATTTCATAGGTGTACGATATAGTGATTCATAATTTTTAAAGGTTATACTCCATTATAGTTATAAAATATTGGCTATATTCTCTATATTGTATAATAAATCCTTATAGCTTATTTTATACCTAATAGTTTGTGCCTCTTAACCCCCTACCCTTATATTGCCCCTCCCAGCTTCTTTTCTTCATGGGTAACAACTAGTTTGTTCTCTGTATCTGAATCTGCTGTTTTTTTGTTATATTCACTGTAGTTTTTAAATTCCTCGTGTAAATGATACTTTACAATATTTGTCTTCTCTGTCTTACTTCATTTAGCCTAATGCCCTCTAAGTCCATACATATTATTGTAAATGGCAAAATTTAATTATTCTTTATGATGATTAGTGGGCTTCCCTGGTGGCTCAGAAGGTAAAAGAATCTGCCTGCAGTGTGGGAGACCTGGGTTTGATCCCTGGGTTGGGAAGATCCCCTGGAGGAGGGCATGGCAACCCGCTCCAGTATTGTTGCCTGGAGAATCCCCATGGACAGAGGAGCCTGGCAGGCTGCAGTCTGTGGGGTCACAAAGAGTCAGACACGACTGAGCAGCTAAGCCCATGATGAGCAGTATTCCACGGTGTATGTATACTGCATCTTCTTTATCCGTTCATCTGTTGGTAGACACTTCCATATCTTGTACTTGTAAATAATGCTGCTATGAACATTGGTGAGCATGTATCTTTTCAAATCAGTGTTTTTCATTTTGGGTATGTGCCCAGGAGTGGAATTGCTGGGTCATATGATAATTCTGTTTTTAGTTTTTTATGAAACCTCTGTACTGTTTTCCAGAGTGGCTGCACCAATTTACATTCCCACCAACAATATATGAGAGTTCCCTTTTCTTTACATCCTCACCAGCATTTGTTATTTGTATTCCTTTTGATGCTTGCCATTCTGACAGATGTGAGGTGATGTCTTGTTGCCATTTTGATTTGCATTTCCCTGTGATTAGCAATGTTGCGCATCTTTTTATGTGCCTGTTGGCCATCTGCATTTCCTCTTTGGAAAAATAAACACTTGGCAGAATGTTACTAATTGGTGACTATGGGTGAAGAAAATTCTTAAGTTCTTGGTACTAATCTTGCACCTTTTCTATAAGTTTGAAATTTAAAAAAAATAAAGCAAGTATAATTAGGTTTTTGAATCATAGAAGATTCCGTGAAGAATGTGATTTCTCTTATTTCTTCACTACTAATTCTTTTTATTAACTTGTTATTGAGTATCTAAAAGCAAATGTATTTCTTTCATTGTAAATAGATAAGTCCTGCTTTACCCTGACTGAAAATCAGCTGGAGTTTCTGAGACCTGCTGATAAAGCAGCAAAATACAGAACCAAGAGCAGAATAATATTTAACAGAATCAAGATTGTTTTATGGAAAAAGGTCTCAAATATTGGTTGAATAAGTAGTACTTTTTTCTTGCTTTTATTTAGATATTTTATGACCTGGTCAGACAGATAAATAGAAAAACACCAGTGGAAAAGAAGAAGCCTAAAAAGAAATCGTGTCTGCTGCTTTAGACCCACAGTAAGCAGCAGCTCTGAGCCAGGTAAGGTACTAAACGCAGAACAGACGCCTTTCTCAGCCTCTTAGGTTGGGCTTTCCCCAATGTTAACCACTTCCCACTTCATCTATTGGGGTATTTCCAGGCTTCTGTAATTTGTAAATGTAAATGTGTTCTATAACTTGTAGATATGTTCATCTGTTGGAAAATTTATCTTTTTCTCAGTGAGGGTCTAGGCTGTCTGAGAGGGCAAGAATCATATCTATTTTGCTCCAGAGCATCCCCAGTACCTAGTATAGAATGAGTATTCAAAAAATAGTGGTTGAATAGATAGAAAGCCTTCCAAGGTCACACCCAAATTCATACTGAATTGAAGTGGAACAGTGGTTCATCTGGGAAAAGGTGAGTTTTGCCTCTGTTTGAATTAAGCAGGAACAAAAGCATGTAATATGCTCTTTTATGTCTGGCTTGTTCCGCTCAAAAATGTTTCTAAGACTAATCCTTGTTGCATAGCGCAGTAGTTTATTTTTATTGTATGACTACACTAGCAACATATTTATGTATTCTGCTGTTGACGGACGTTTGAGTTCTTTTCAGGAGTGAGTATGATTCCTGTGCACTTTCTTGTACAAGTCTTTATGCACACACACGCATATGCATGTGCACTTCTGTATGTCGGAATTGTACCAGACAGTACACTGGATATGTGGTTAGCTTCAGTGGAAACTGTTAAGACGTCTCTCAAAGTAGTTGTACCAGTTTACACACATACTGGCGGTTTATGAATTCCACATCCTTCCCAAATTTAGTACTGCCGGTTTTTGGAACCTGAGCAGTTCTGCTGGGTGTGGTGGCATGTCAGTGTAGTTTTAGTAGTCATTTCCTCTCAGGTATGAGTTGACTCCTTTCAAACGTTTCTTCTGTAGGTCTCTTAAGTAAGTAGTTGACTTCAAGTAGCACTTAAGTTTTCATTAAGTGAACCCATTGGAGAGAAACTAGTGGCAGCAATGAAGCTGCCTTTCAAGTGAGAAACCAGGCTGTGTGGGGCCATTTGTTTGTTTTTCTTTAATTATATACTTAAATCCCCTGAACAGTTTCTGCTTATGTTCATCAACTCTGTAAACATTCAGTTCAGTTCAGTCGCTCAGTCATATCTTACTCTTCGCGACCCCATGGACTGCAGCACACCAGGCCTCCCTGCCTATCACCAACTCCTGGAGTTTACTCAAACTCATCTCCATACCATGAAAGAATATGTTCATGAAGTGGGTTTATGATGTAATTGGATGCTAATTATGAGACTGTTACTAAACTTCGTCCACTTAGAGGAAAGTCAGGTGTTCTCTACTTGAGAGTTGGTTGTGCTAACTCTTGTAAGTCCCGTGAGTCCGTTTAGTAGATTACCTCTTCCAGAGCACCAGATTAACTAACATGTGCTTCCTTAGAGATATGAACAAATCTCTCTTAGGAGAAACAACTGAGTAATTATGCCCTAACTAATCTTTGTTCTATGGAGAGTGAAACAAAGTGTGATACTCAAGGAAATGTGAGATCTGTTCCAGTGCTCATGTTCTAACAACTAATAGAATGACACCAATAACCTTGTATGGGAATAGGAAAGGAAAATTTTGGAAGTCAACAACGATCATTTAACCAAATCTATAACATAATACTGCAACAATACTGTAATTTCATGTTAGGAATGTATACTTAGTGCTTTGACTTTTTATAACTATGCACATATAAGAATTTAATATTATATTTTTCAAATATTTGTAGCTTATTATTTAGAAATAGTTCTACAATATAGGCAACTTCTTAAGAACCATTAGCCGAGATTTACAGCAGAAGTATTCCCATCCATAATTTTTAGTGGAAAACCCTAAGGGCTTTGAATTTTTTTTTTTTTTTAGTTTTATCTTTTAGAAAAATTAAATACTGAAAACCAAAAAAAAAAAAAAAATAAAGTAGAGGGAAAGCAGAAAAGTTCATAGGTTGCCTCTGGCAGTTAGACTTTGGAAAAACAGCTTCTGGCCACATGGTTGCTTTAGGCTTTTAGTGAAGTCTTGAGTCCGTAATTATGAATCATCAGCTCTCTGAAGAGGATTATAGATAAAATTGATGCTATTTGCATTTCTTTAGGGAAGGGTACAAAGGTAAAAAGAAAAAGAACTCCAGTTCCTGTTCTGAAATGTATTTAACTCTTTTATAGTAATTGGAGAAGGAAGTAGCAACCCACTCCAGTACTCTTGCCTAGAAAATCCTGTAGATGGAGGAGCTTGGTGCAGGCTGCTGTCCATGGAGTCACAAAGAGTCGGGCACGACTGAGCGACTTCACTTCTTTTATAATTAGTTGACTGACTCATTTTTATCATTATCTGAGCTGACTCTCACTGAATTTCTAGTTCTCTGAAAATGTCCTTTTAGCTTATGTTTAAAGGAAGAGGTGCCATCTTCTGGCCTATTGTGAATATTCATTCATACACACACTACAGTGTATTACTATGAGTTTTACCTTAGAGGAAAGAAATCTTGACTTAAATCTAGAAATAAGACTTTCATCCTGGTTGCATAAATTCTTAAGACTCTGATAGGTAATTCAGCCTTCAATATATTTAATGTTACCCAGGACCTCTGTGCCTATTTGATAATACCAATTGCAGAGCTATTTGCTGTGATTACAGGCTTGAAGTGCCATGTTGATCCCATTTAAAAGATACTGAGATACAGAATAAATTTAAATCGCAACTCTTAAGTGTTTTTAGAGAGTATGTGAACCTTAAGGGCAGCTTATCTAGCCTTAGCCATTAGGCAAAATCATATTGAAACATGTTAGTCTCTTTCTAATATGTCCTGCTTTTGAAAACGGAGGAAAGAAATTCATCTTCAGGAAATTACTCCTTTAACCTAATTCTTTTCTACTGAATAGTAATCCTTACTTTGAATTTTCTGCCCTTGAAAACAGGCATCAGCTATTTCTGTATCATCTCTTTGTGACCTAGCCTAAATTGGAAGAGGTAACCCTAGTATGGAGTTCCCTGGTACCTCAGATGGTAAAGAATCTGCCTGTAATGCAGGATACCCAGGTTCAGTCCTTGGGTTGGGAAGATCCCCTAGAGAGGGGAATAGCTATACACTCCATACCCACTCCAGTATTCTTGCTTAGAGAATTCCATGGACAGAGGAACCTGACGGGCTACCATCCATGGGGTCTCAAAGAGATGGATATGACTGAATGGCTAACACTTAGTAATACTTACAACCCTAATATAATAACCATAAAATGGTTGAATTAAAGAATTTTCCATGGAAAGTTGATGCAACCATGAGTTGTTTTCTTAGTAGAAAAGGAACTTTTAAAAATAAGATGATAATAGGGTAGAAATCATCACTGTTTTCCTCTGTACAGACAGGACTGCCGGATATATTGTGAAACACTAAATACAGTAAAACTATTTTTAAAAAACATTTTTAAAGAGAGTTTAAAATAACCTTGTTACTATATCTGTTTAATATATTTAGTTATCTAATGATCAGCTAAAATTTCTTTCTGTAATATTAGATATCTATTTACTATCATGTCTGACATTAAGAGATTAAACATACATATAAATATATATATATATATATCTGTATCTATTCAATGTTCTAGATTACAGGAATGAAGAACTGTTGCCTAATTGGAAAGTGCCAGCATTCCAGACTTCAAAAAATAAATCTGAAGAGGCTTCTCCTGTTTTATATATTATGTGAAGAATTTAGATCTTATATTGGTTTGCACAAGTTCCCTGGAGAAAAGAATTGCTCTGTGTATATCTCTTGGAAAATAAGACAATAGTATTTCTCCTTTGCAATAGCAGTTATAACAGATGTGAAAATAAATATACTTGACTCTAATATGATTATACAAAAGAGCATGGATGCATTTCAAATGTTAGATATTGCTACTATAATCAAATGATTTCATATTGACCTTTTTATCATGTTTCCTCCTGTCAAGCACTAAAAGTTGAACCATTATACTTTATCTGTAATGGTATAGATTATGAAAAAATTTCCCCTCAAACTCATTGCAACAGATAACTTTTTTGAGTCATTGACTTCATTTTATATTTAAAAAAATTATGAAATATCATTCTGTCATTATATTCTAATTAAAATTGTGCATAATGCTTTGGAAAAATGGGTCTTTTATAGGGAAAAAACTGGGATACTGATTTCTATGGCTTTCAAAGCTAAAATATATAATATACTAAACCAACTCTAATATTGCTTCTTGTGTTTTACTGTCAGATTAAATTACAGCTTTTATGGATGATTAAATTTTAGTACATTTTCATTTGGTTTGTGTGTTTTTGTTATTGTTTATAGATTTAAGGCCTTTATTTTATAATGATCACATTGTTTTAAATGCAGCGGTAGCTCCTTTCTGGCTGGTACCTGCAGAGCACTTGGCTTTAAACCCCTAGGTAAATGGTGATTTCTCTGTGAGCAGACCTTGCACTTTCTGTTCTCTATATATTTATTCCTATTATACAGTAAAATACATCATACTACATACAGTAGTTTTGTATATTCTCTCTTGATCTTAAAGATTGTATCTTATTGAATAAAATATCCCACTGTGTATTATTTTTATATGTAAAAAGATAAGTTTAACACTGTATCAGGGTTTAACTTTTACTATTTCCAGTCTTCCCCAACTTGTAATTTCATCAAGGAAATCCTTTTGCCATTGTTAATTTGTTGAGTATAAGTCCACCATGAAATGTTATGTAAAGTTTTTCAGATTTGCTTTATAGTATTGTAGATTGAAGTATCTAAGAGAAGTGGGTGAAAGTGAAACAGCATATAAGGATGTGTCAGTTGCTTTTTCTTCAGCTGTGTAAGAAGTAGTATAGTGGTGGTCATACGGAAAAGATTGCTAAGTTAAAAGTTTTAGCTGGCTATATAGTGGTGCTTTTCTTTTCCTTCCCAGTTTTTTTCCTTTTTTTTACAGAAGTTGGGGCTTAAGTAGATCATGGACTTAGAGTGATATGACTTATGTATGCCATGAAGCAGAGCCAAACAGCTCATTAGCCACTTAAGTACTGGAGAAGGAAAGAAGCTTGGGAAACCCTGTGCCTTGTTACTGAATATCAAGGAGACCAGTCCTAGAAAGTCTAAATCATTGCTCAGGGATCTAGACGCTGTCTCATTGCAACTGGGTGTGAAGTAGTGTTCACGCCTTGCTGAGATTTTCCAGGAGTGTGGTCAGCCCCATTAGTTACTAAATTGACATTTAAAGATCAGATTTCAAATGTAAGTTCTGACCAACCTGAGAAAATGTTAAAATATTGTAAAAATAATTTTTTGGAAATTGTATTCTTTTAAGTTTCTAATAAACTTAGTTACCTAATACTTACCTTCTGCTGATCCAGTTATACATATGTCTGGGAGTGAGGGGCCAAAATCTCCTAAATGCAGTAAATTTGAAAAATAAGTGAAGCATTAGGGCCAGTCTGTCCAGGTCAGTGTGGCATATTTTAAGGTCCTCTAAAGTCATTCTGCTTTAAAACACACCTCTCAAACATTCCTTTGGGCTTAAAATCATAGACAAACATCTCATAAGCAAGCAAACATTTCTAGATATTACCTGTTACACAGATCGTGTAGTTATTTGCCAGATTGAGTAGGAATTAAGAATAACTCCCAAGTTCCAGTCTGCTTAAGGAGTAGCATGAATTCCGTGTCCTCTGTGTTAGAACATGACAGGTACTGGATTTGTTACGTCCTACGTACAGTCCACTTGGGGTAAAGGTTGAATGGTGAAGAAAATGCCCTTCTGGCACACAGCAGTGTGCAGAGCAGGACCAGCTAAAATCAGAGATATGCATCGCTATCTGAAAGAAATCTGCCACTGCCGAGCAAGAGGGAAAGCTGTCCCGTCAGAAAGTAAGATGGGTGTGCTTTTATGATCTCTCTATGTGAAGTCCTTAGTCTTGGTTCCGTACGGAGGGTACCTGAAAATAGTGGTGTATTTTTATAGCATAAAAATTTAAAAGTCCTCAAGGATATTATATGAATCTCATATGGTAAATATTCAAGAACTGATACCATGTTAGTATTTATGGCTATTTAAAGTATAATAACTTCGGTTATATGAATAATACTATGATTTAAAGGAGACTTGATATCATAGGTGATTGTTTGCTCTTTCCCACTTTGAATACAGACAGCTTGAATGGCTTAGTAGTGCCCCCAAACAATCTTAGTTTTAAAAATTTAACAGTAAATGTGTAATCTATAATTTTACCATCCACCAGGGGGAGCTTCAGTATCAGCTAATGCTTCTGCCAGCATTGAATTAAAAGTACATATTAAAGCCATCTATTCTATAAACACTGTGTGCCTCACCAAGAGGCAATAAAAGGCCTTCCGTCATGAGTTTTTTATTGGACAGAGAAGATATAAGAAATTTATCTGAGATATGAATAGTAATTCACTAGTGTGGCCATAGGGTAAATTCTTTTAGAAGTGTGTCGGGATGGATATTGGTGTTACTCTCTTCCCCTGCAACTTTGAACTGAGCTCTGGCACCTTGATTTGCCATCATAACTGGTGCCTTTACTCCTTGATGAAACAATATGCTGCTTAGAAGTTAGAATATACTTGGAAAAAGTTACTCCTTGGGAATATACTAGTCTTTATTACCAACTTTATTAAAAATGAGATACATATTTTCTCCACATATGAACATTCTTCATTTTCTGGACCTCCCAATTGCAAATTTTTGCCTCATTATCCTCATAGGTACATATGTCTTTGTTAGCTCATGATCCAATTTTTGTTTCCAGGACTGAGGGACAGAAAGATATAAAGATTACCTTAGTATTTTCCTTTGTAAGCAATCAGTAGAATGTTAGAGGGTATAAAATACACTCATAAATATGTGTCATGAAACCAAAGTGTGAAGAATTGGTCAAGTATTTGGAGGAAGGAAACAAAACTTTTGTTTTATTTGGGTCTTGTACTTATTTAAGGTGCTACTTAAATGTGTGTTAAAATATCATAGCCCCTCTTGACTCAGCTCCAAACTTGAAAGGGAAGAGTGGTTTGGTTGCTTGTTCAGGGTCTGGAAAGAGCTCATCTTGCCGGGAAGGAAATGAATGTGAGCTTTGAGGCAGTCTGGCCACCCAACTTTTAGCATTTCTGTTCTCCAAAAATGTAAAAAATGCAAATTATTTTTGAAAATGGAGTATCGACATTGCCTTCAACGTGGATTTTTCTTTCTACAGCTTCATCTTGGGTTTGTTGAATATATAGTCCATTCATCTAATGCCATATCTTTCTTAAATATTCTTGTTGAGAACAGCTGGAGACTTTGAACTGGGTGCCTAGTTCTGTTTTCTGGGAGACAGCATGAATTCTATTTTGCAGACATCAACAAGAGCTTGTTAACAAGTTTCCTGTGGTTCTGGGCCCAAGATGTGACACACATTTCCTGCTGATCGCTTCTCTTAAGAAGCATGGGCTTGGCTGTTCCTATTGAGGAAAAATCTTAATAAAACTTCCCATTTTAAGCAGTGATGTGACTCTTATTTTGAGGTGTTGTTTTCAATGCACTTTTAAAAGCTTAACCAAATGCAAGTTCTTGTGCCTACTTTCAACCATGTAAAAATTCGTGCAGGGTTTACAAAGCAGAACAAGGTATGACTCTTAAAGGTTTATCAGCAAATATTCACTATGCCTGTTTGGTTTGCCAGGTGCTGACCTGCTTGTTGGGAGTGCGTCAGAGAATAATCAAACCAAAATCCCTTCCCTTGTGGAGTTTCTGACAGGTGGCAAAAGGGTATGTGTGTGTGTATAGCACTATGGAGAAGAGAAGCAGAGTAAAGGGGCAGCAGTTTGGGGCAGAGGGAATGTGGTGGTGGTCACAGGTTTAGGTTTAACTGAAGTCACTCTAGCATAAATATTTGCAACCCATATACCTGCCTGGGGGAAGAATGGCCTTCCATGCAGTGGGAAGGCTCTGCAGATGCCTGATGTGTTGGAGGACCAGCAAGGAGCCCAGTGTGGCTGGAGCAGAGGGAGCAAGGGGGAGAGTCATAGGAAATAACAGAGGTGGTGGGATTGGGTGGGGGCAGATTTCCTTCAGCTTTTACCGAGCAGAATCCATGGAAGGGATTTTGGCAGAGGATATAAGATGCTCTGAATCAGCCTGCCATCAGGATGACTCCGGCAGTTGATTTGAGAATAACCTATAGAGGGCCCAGGAAGCAGCGAGGCCAGTTAGGAGACTGAGTAATCAAGTCTGGAAGTGGAGCCAGCAGAAGTGCTGACACATGTAGAATGTGTGTGAGAGAGACAGGAGTCAAAGATGGCTCCAAGATTTTTGGCTGATAAGGTTGTGAAGGTTATGACGGGGACAGGTGTGGGAGGGAAGCAGGAGCTCCATTTTGAGCATATCACTTGTAAGACTGTCAGATTCTAGAGTTGTACAATGGGTGGTTAGATACGAATCTGGCATTCAGAGAAGGAGGTCCGGACAGGACATTTACATTTACCATTTAAGAACATGAAGCTGAGTAGGATCACTAGGATTGCTTATTGACAGAAGAGACCCACAGACCCATCATGAGGTTGGGAGATGAAAAATGAGCAAAGAACACGGAGGTCACTGGTGACCTTGGTAGGCCATCAGCAGAGTGGTGGGGGACAGTATCTGGAACAGATACAAGAGGAAATGGAAGGAAAGACAATGGGGATGTCAAGCATGGGTTACTCCTGAGCTGGGTGAATCCGTGCGTACGTGTGTGCTAATAGGAGCATGGGCAGGTATAGTGGCAGCATATGGTGTAGAAACTGGTAGGTCACAAAGAACTAATCAAAGTACCGTACAGCAAAGTAGCATGAGAGAGATGCTTTCTGTTCTGGGAGATGTGAAATGCTTCAAGAGAACGTTTTAAAGGGTGGAATCTTCAACAGGTGAGACGGGGTTGGAATGTTACATACAGGCTGATTTCAGGAAAAAGCAAATGCAGAAAAGGAACTAGGAGTGATAGTTTGTTGTATAGTTTCAGTTGGTGTTAATGTAAGAGAGGCTGGAGCCACATGGTGACAGTCGTTGAAACAAGAAGTCAGCAGCTAGTAGGTTGAGCTAGGCAGATAGCAAGCACATAGCATCATACGGGTGAGTCCTGCAGAGGGCAGGCATATGGAGATTTCCGGAATGGAGAGGATGGCAGTTACAGGGTGGTATGGCTTACTCTCTAGGGATTCTAGTCATCTTCCCAGCCTTCATTTCTCACTTCATTTTCCCTCTTTCTCTAATGACGATGATCTCAGGCATATGGTTATGATCGTTCCCAAACAAAACTTCATTTAGAAGGGAGCCAGCATTAACACTTTAAGACTCAAAGACTTTAGAGAGGACTGAAGGTGAAAAAGTTGGCTTAAAGCTCAACATTCAGAAAACGAAGATCATGGCATCCGGTCCCATCACTTCATGGGAAATAGATGGAGACACAGGGGAAACAGTGTCAGACTTTATTTTGGGGGGCTCCAAAATCACTGCAGATGGTGATTGCAGCCATGAAATTAAAAGGTGATTACTCCTTGGAAGAAAAGTTATGACCAACCTAGATAGCATATTCAAAAGCAGACATTAGTTTGCCGACTAAGGTCCGTCTAGTCAAGGCTATGGTTTTTCCAGTAGTCATGTATGAATGTGAAAGTTGGACTGTGAAGAAAGCTGAGCACCGAAGAATTGATGCTTTTGAACTGTGGTGTTGGAGAAGACTCTTGAGAGGCCCTTGGACTGCAAGGAGATCCAACCAGTCCATTCTGAAGGAGATCAGCCCTGGGATTTCTTTGGAAGGACTGATGCTAAAGCTGAAACTCCAGTACTTTGGCCACCTCATGCAAAGAGTTGACTCATTGGAAAAGACTCTGATGCTGGGATGCATTGGGGGCGGGAGGAGAAGGGGACGACAGAGGATGAGATGGCTGGATGGCATCACTGACTCAGACGTGAGTCTGAGTGAACTCCGGGAGTTGGTGATGGACAGGGAGGCCTGGCGTGCTGCGATCATGGGGTCGCAAAGAGTCGGACACGACTGAGCGACTGAACTGAATGGAACTGAAAAGTAAAGTCTTTTTTTGCTTTGTATTCCTTTGTTTTACTGTCATAAGTCTGCTCCCCTCAAAACCTTTGGTACCTGGTGGCCATGAAGTAAATATTCACACCCTCCCAAGCTCTCCTTCTTTACTGTTATTTCACAGCAGGAGACAGCAACCCCTCTGGCCCTTCCTTTCTCTGGGGATCTACCATTTGAGTGAGAAGGCTCTTTTCCTCGATCCACCCCTTTTCCCCCAAGATCCCATCATCCACAGCTTCCCTTGTGGGTAAAAAGCAAAGCCACAACTTAGTAGCCCCTGTTCACCTTGCCGTTTGCATCACTAGTGTCTTTCCAGTTGGATGGGTTGGGAAATTTGAAGGAGCCACCAGGATTAAGGGGTCCTAAGTATGCAGTCCTCCTATTCTGGAGAGTGGGACTTGGAATTGTGGAACTAGGTTGGCAAATTGTGGGACTCAGTAGGCACTGGGCCCTGCCTGCCTTCCTGGAAGAGGATGCATTTAATGGAGAAGTTTAAAGAAGATATTTGATCCCTGTGTTCCTGATAGGGTCCTGAAACCAAGACCAGGAGCTTTGGAATTCTTTGGCCCCTTGAAATCATGGATGCAGTTGTACCTGACCCCTTATTTTCTGGAATATAAATGGATATACTTGGACTGCAAATCAGGGGTTCTGACAGGAGCAGGATTCCCTAGGTCAGTCCTGGTGCAGTGCACATGGAAAAGGCTTCAAGTGACTAGTTGGGGGCATCAGGGACGGAGTTACCAGCCTTGGCACGTCTGCTCAGGGAGCAGTCTGTGCAGGAATTTCTTTGCTGTCCTCACATCATTTGGAGGAATCTGTTGCTTCTTGCTTTTAAAAAACTCTGTGCCCGATACCCTCCCCTTTCCCACCACATCTCCACAAACAATTTGCATGCTGCCTTGCTGGCAGCTCAGCCCCTGGGAGACAATGTCTGGAGGGTGGCCAGTAGTAGGACTGGAGGTAGGGAAGGCGCTCAACACCCACCTCTCTCTCAGCTTCCTTCCCCATTGCCCCACCCTGACCCTCCACAGTCACAATGGGGGAAGGAGAATCAGGCAGACTTGATGTCCCCAGGAGGGGTGGGGATCCCTGGCAAAGCAGGTTGAGAGAAACTCCCAGGGTATGCAAGACTGGGGTCAGATGTTGCCAAAAGGGACAAGGAGGTGAGCCAGGCCAGGAAGACCTGTGGAGACAGAGCAAGTGGAAAAGGAGAGAACTTGGAGGCTGGGGTAAAAGCCGTGTCATCCAGGATGGAGCGGGCGCGGGAGAGAAGTGACTGCGCTCACCTGCAGGGCCTGAACCCTGGGTCCAGGTGACAGCAGGCTAAGGGCAGGGCGCTGGCAGGGAGGGGGGCCAGGGCTCCCCAGACGGTCAGTGTTACAATAGAACTGGCCTGAGAAGCCAGTAGGGAGTTGCCAGAGGAACAGGCCAGGGACCCTGGGCACCGCACAGCAGCTTGGGAGGGGGTTTGAGATAAGGAGTTTGCTCTCATGGAGGTGACATGGGCCCAGCTCCCTTCTCCTAGGGAGTGAACTGAGGAGTAAGATTTGGGCTTGGGTAGGCAACTGAGAGGCTGTGACTGCTACTGTTTTCTAAAGCAAGAGATGCAGGGGCTGGGCTCAGCCCGCTCCGGGGCTGCTCACTCTGAGGGGTGGAGGTCATGTGAAGGGGAATGGGGGAGAGGAGTTGCTGCCCCGGAGATATTCACAGTCTGGGGTGACTTACAAAATAAGTCCCATGTTTGGGTGCAGGCACAGCCTCCAGGGAGGGGTTTGTACAGGAGATGCCCTTTAAACTGTAGCGTGAAAGATGAGTAAAAAGTCAGCCAGTCTGAGGCAGTGGACAAGGTAACAACAGATCAAGTACCTAAAGGCATAAAAAAGCCCAAGCTTGGAACAAAGTGCTCACCTCCATAGAGCATCAAGTGGGGGGATAAGAACTGCCCAGAAATAAGGCTAAGCGAGTTCAGTTCAGTTCAGTTGCTCAGTCGAGTCCAACTCTTTGCGACCCCATGGACTGCAACATGCCAGGCCNCAAGAAGGCCAAGTGGGAGGTGCAGTCATGACCCCTTGTGAGATTATTCTGGCCTCAAGCACTGTGTGGAGGAATAGGTGCCCAAGAAAGGCACCCGCCCCCTTTGTTCCTTGGAGATCTCTCTCTGACCAGTAACACAGATGCTTTCAGAGAGTGATGGGGGTGGAGTGTGGGGTAGGGACACTTAGAGGGCCAGGAAGAAAGGAGGTCTCCAGTGGGGAACAAGAATGTGGACTCAGTTTTAGGGACATTGGACAAACTGAATTGTGATGCCCTTGTGTTCATGTATGTGTGCGTGTAATGGGCATCTGGGGCTTGGTGGTGGTGGGTGGAGGGATTGAAGGGCACAGGGAGAGGAGCTTGGAAATAGGTCCTCTGTCAACCTCAGAGAGAATCTGGGAACGAGGTTTCATCATCCTGTTTGTTTTAAGTGTTGGGTAGGGGAGTCATGGCTTCCCTCGTGGCTCAGTGGTAAAGGATCTACCTGCCAATGTAGGAGACTCAGGTTTGATCCGTGGATCAGGAAGATCCATCCCCTGGAGAAGGAAATGGCAACCTGCTTCAGTATTCTTGCCTGGGAAATCCCATGGACAGAGGAGGCTGGAGGGCTACAGTCCTTGAGGTCACAAAAGAGTCGGACATGACTTAGCAGCTAACAACGAGGGGAGTCGGGCATCCTGATAATAGTAGGGAGAGGAGACTGCAGTCGGGGTCCTGGGCCCCTGCTTTGTACTCTAGGAAGGTCTGCCAGGCCCTTCTAGGCCAGCACCCTTCCCCTGGCTGCACAAGCCTGAGCTTCTCATGAGGGGTAGGACTCACAAAAGCCTCTCTCTCACCCTGTCAGAGGTAGTGGATTCTCGGAAGGCAGCCACAGCCAGGACTGTGAAACCCTCAGGACTGCTGCGGGGTGGGGGTCAGCGGTGGGGAAGGAGAGCTGTGGGGCCAGGCAGGGACTCTGGCAACTAAGGCCTTAAAGAGCACACAGATGGGGGCCTGACTTCTTCAAACCATCAGAACTTGGCGCATTCACCTCTCTACCTTGCCAGGAATGCGAGGGCCCTGAGGGTTTACTGTGAGGGAGAGCTGGGGTTTGGAGGGGGTCAGAGTGCGCCCTCCAGCACATCCTCAGGCAGTGGGGGGTTTTCAAGCACCATTTCTGAGCTCAGCCTATGCTCGGTACCCCTTCGTGCCCAGCCTCCCCCCCATCCCAACACACACGCACACATATCCTTCCACGGACGACTGTAAATTGTTTGCCATTTGGCCAACAGCCCATCTGGGTAACATTTTTACAATGTACAACATGTTTGCACTTACTGTCTTCTCTGATCCTTGCTATAATCCCGTGAGGTCATAGAGCCAGAAGGGGAGACCAAGGATCAGACGAGGCTGTTTCCTATCTTTCAGCTTTTTCACCCTGGATCACATGGTCAGTGCCTGAAGTGAAGGGTGGTCACGAGGTACGTACTGAGCTGCTCTGCTCAGGGTTCTAGAACTGGAGGTGCCTCACGCCCTCACATCTCCCAGCAGCCCTGCATGATCTCTGTTTCACACTGAGGACAACGAGGCTCAGGGAGGTCAGGCAACCCCATCGAGCTTACCCATTGACGGCCAGACAGTCTCCTAGCCCTGCTCCCCAGAGAGACAGGCTGTGCTTCTGTCTCATGGAGACGTTGTAGGAAATGTTGCTGTGACTTGGCAAAGATGAAGGGTCCCCCTTTCTCAGGGATGTGTGGTGGGGACAGAGCTGAACCAGGCCTCTAGTCCTCAGGGCAAGTTTGAGTTCAGATCTCACCCTGAGGAGTGGTGCAGGGGAAGTGCTGGAGGGAGACGGACCTTCTGGGAAGAAGGGTCCCAAGCCTAAAGAGATGGGAAGACGAAGGAGACCAATCAGCCCTCTGGCCATACCAGCAGGGCCTCTTTTAGCTCCTGCTTGTGGTCAGGGATAACCTATAGACACACTCTGGCCCCAGGGCCACAGAGTGGCCATGTGGGGCCCTGAGCAGATGCCTGAGCCAGTCAGGGGACCCCTACACCTGCCCAGGGAAGTGGGCCAGGTGTGAGGCAGGCCCCATGCCAAGGAGGGTGTTAAATGAGTTTCCAGCTAATTTGCATGTCATAATTTGCCATAAAATGAGCCCCAGGGGCAGCATTAAGCTGTCAGTTTCTCTCTACTTCCTTCCACTACTTCCCCTTGCACACAAGGCCCCCTACATTCCCAGATCACTTAGGCTCCACGCGTTCCCGTTTACCTGTCCCCTCAGTGTCAGTAAAATACAGTCTCCATCATTTCCCCAGCAGGAGCCCAGAAGGGGAGAGAGAAAGAAAAATAACGGAGCAGCAGGGGGACACAAATGAATCGACCCTAGTCTTTCATCAGCAAAGCATGGGATGGGGTGCTAGCTACATGAGCCCTGTCAAGACCCAGGCAAAATTCCGCCACCGCCACAGGCAGCCAGCATTCCATTTATTCTCCATGCGTGGATAATGCGGGGAGGACGGGTTTTGTTGTTGTTCCTCTTGACTTGGCTTTGGAGTAAATATGGGCAGTTTGTGGGGTGGTGTGAAAGCTCTAGCCTGCAAGTCAGTTGGAACTGTTTCAATCCCAGCTCTGGCACCTGGACCCTGGGCAAGTTGCTCACCTTCTCTGAGCCTTCTCCGTGTAGAGTTAAGAGTAGCAGCAGCCACTTCCTGAATGTGGGCAGAAGGAAATAAGAGCATGAAGATGACAGTGCCCAGCACCTGTGAATCTGCGGCAGCAAATGTCACTAGTTGCTTTGTCCTGGTCCAGGTTACAGTGAGTTTTCATTCCCTCGGATCCTTTCTGGCTCACTGGTGGGTTACGAGTTGCTTCTTCCTGCTGGATCCCTTGAGTCAGGAATACTGGGTCCTTGTCATTGGTCTGTTGTTAGTTCCGACCGCAGTACCTGGCATGGGGGGCTGTTGAGAAAGTTTTGTTCAGTTGGTCTGCATTGCAGTGACTGGTCTACAAAGCAGATGAATGGCCAAGAGGTGACTTGGTTTCCTGTAGGATCATAGCTGAATCAGAGCTGGTGCCTTCTTGAGTAATTGCTGGGTAGCTTCTGCCCCAGGCTTTCCTGATAGCTCAGATGGTAAAGATAGCTCTGCCTTCAGTGTGGGAGACCTAGGTTTGATCCCTGGGGTGGGAAGATCCTCTGGAGAAAGGAAATGGCTCCCCACTCCAGTATTCTTGCCTGGAGAATTTCAAGTACAGAGGAGCCTGGTGAACTATACAGTCCATGGAGTCGCAAAGGGTTGGACACGACTGAGCAACTAGGCACACAGCAAAGTTTCTCCTTCACCTAGCAGCCCATGTCTCCCTATCTCAGGACTTAACAAATCAGTAGGTGCAATCTCTCTACACACACCACCCTCCACCGCCCAAAGCACCACGGCCAATGAGCCTTCACCTAGGTTGGATTTCGGATCTCTGTGGAGACAGAAAGGATGGGTGGGGGCTTGCTCCTTCAGAAGGGGCTAGCTTGGCTGGCAAACTCCAAGGATAAGAGAGGAGAGGACAGGGGTTTTGGATCCAGTCAGCCCTGGATCAAATCCTGGTTCTTTCATTTGCTAGTAATCTGATATGGGCAGTTTACATGACTCCTGAGAGCCTCCATTGAATGACCAGGTATTAACAATACCTTCTAAGGTTAGTCTGAAGTTTGAAGACACGTGCACCACTGCCTGGCAAATAGCCAGCTCTAAAAAAAAGAGGGGGGGGGGGGAGGGAGAGGGAGAAGCACCTTTCCTCTTGCAGCTTCCACCAGTCAGAACTATACATCTACCCTGTGATTGCGTGGGAATTTGAGAGTGATCCTAACCATCTCCTAACTAGAGCTGTGGGGCTGCTCACGCTAAGCCCCCTCCCTCCATCTCTCCCCTGGGGGTCCAGGACTCAGGAAGAGCCTTTTTTTCCTCCAGTTTGCTATTAAATGCTCTGAGGGCAAGAAGGCGGCTTGCCTCTAATTGCAGCTGTCACCCTCCACCCCCATCAGGCAGAGGGGAGTTCAGCCAGGAGAAGGCGAAGGAGGAGGAAGGGAGTGCCCTCCTGGGCAGACTAGGCCCAAACAGGGACCCACATTGTCTTTGCCCAGCCTGTGGGTGTTCTCCACCCGAGTGGGCCGGCCCTGGATCTGGCAGCAGGCTCTCCGGGCCACGTGCCCAGCAAGGCTATAGGTGCAGCCTCGGTGCTGGAGAGAAGCTGCTGCCCCTCCACTGCGGATTGTTCTGGATGAGGGGAAGAAGAAGCCTGAGTGTGCATTTCTTCTTGGCTCACCCTCACCTTGCTGGTGAATTTACAGGTTCTAGTGCCCAGGGTGGGGATTGTGCCCTGGGAACAGGGTGTTGCAGAAGGAGTATGCGGGGTTCTAGAGCCTAGCATCTACTCTTTAGTCAGCCACTGCCTGCAGCCCATCCTTGGATGGGATAGCACATCCAGGCTTGCTTCCTCATTTGGAATTTGGGAATATTATCTGCCTTTCTTGCCCATTTACAAAGGAGATCATGGATATGAAAAGGATTCCAAACATTTAATGCACTATACAAATACTGGCTTTCTTTCCTGTGCTTGTGGAAAGGCGTGGGCTTCCCCATGCACTCCTTATACACACACTCCTTATTCAGCTGTGGCCCAGGGTCTGGGGATGGGCTGAAATCTCAAAGGCAACAGAAGGCAGTGGGGTGGGACTTTGCCGCTCTGCTCCCACTCCCAGAAGGGCTGAGCTTTAATACCTGTGCTTGGAGCAGTGCTTTGCCAAGGAAGCACACAAGCCTGGGGACACAAGAAACAAGGTCTTTATTGGCGGCACCTCTGGGGAACCTGAAGCCCCAATGCCAGATCCATGCAGAATGTTCAAGTGAGGTCTTTGGGGGCAGCGAAGGAATGTCAGACGGATTTCCTGGTCTCCTCCCTCAGGCCCTCCCCTGCTGTTACCTCCAGCCCCGTAGCAACACACACACACATACACATACACACATACACATATACACACACACTATCTCTCTCTCTTTCTCTGTCCAGGAGCTCTGCCCTCTCCCGCCAGCCAGTGCTTGCCGCAGCCTCTCCCAACTACAGGCCTGTCAACCCAGCTCCAGACCCTCTTGCTTCTTCTTCGTCCTTTCTTGGGGGAAGGGACCCCGCCTGGCCTCTTTTCCAGAGGCCCAGCACTGTGACCTGGCCCTTTTGGGTTCAGTCACATTTCTGTCTCTAGGATTCAGACCCAAACAGCTGTGTTAATATCAAAGCCAGAGGGTGAGGATTCCAGGGCCTTGGGGCAGCCGGTGGAAGCATTCTCCCCTCTTCTGGGCTCCGAGGCACCTGGGAAGGGGCAATGTCCAGAGCCCTTGGAATGGCTCCGCTTCTTGACCTTCTGGGAGCGTCCAGCTCGGGGCTCAGAGGCCGTAGGTGTCACCCAGCCTGGTTTCTCCTTCAGCAGCCGGTCGCGGTCAGGCCTCACGCTACGTAAGAACTTCCTGAAGATGTTTGCTGTCAGGGCGAACCTGCGGCCCAGCTCCCCAGGCTGGCCCCTCCCTCCTTTGGGCTCTCCTGCCTCCTCTGTCTCACCCTTCTCGCCACCCTTCTCCAGCTCTGGCAAGTCCAGCCAGTTGCCCACCAAGTCCGCAAAAACGTTGTCGCCTAACACCAGAGGCTGTCGATTCCGGCCCCGGGACATCAGTGTGGAGGTCCAGTCATCGGGTTCCGCCACCCCTGGCCCCTGCTGNCTTCTCCAGCTCTGGCAAGTCCAGCCAGTTGCCCACCAAGTCCGCAAAAACGTTGTCGCCTAACACCAGAGGCTGTCGATTCCGGCCCCGGGACATCAGTGTGGAGGTCCAGTCATCGGGTTCCGCCACCCCTGGCCCCTGCTGGGCGCAGGTCTGGGGCTCTGGCAGCGGTGTCCTGGGTGGGGTGGCCAGCTCCCTCCCACACGCACTCCTATGCGGCGGAAGCTTGGCACTGCTGGTGCTGCCAAGAGAAGCTTGGTTGGAAGGGGGGCAGGCCCCAGGTCTGACAGGACCTCTGCCAACCTCCCACCGAGGGGGCTCGAGCTGTGTCCGGGGGCTTTCGGGAGAACCTGGGGCAGGACCCCCTCCAGAGATCTCCAGCTGCTCCAGGGCCGTCTGCACCTGCAGGAGCTTCAGTTCTTGCAGTGCCCCCATCATACAGTTCATCTGATCCTGCAAGCCATCACCCACTTCCTTCATGGACATCTGCAGGGGAGAGAGCACAGGGCCCGTGAGCCAGGGGAAGGGTTGCTCCCCGAATATACACCTCCAGGGTCACTCCAGCCTGCCGCTGACCCCGCCTCTGTATGGCCTAGACAGTGCAGATCAGGACTGGGAGAGGAGGAGTTTTAACACAGATACGGCTGGATTAAGGAAATAATATTAATGGCAGCTGACTTGCTAAGACAGGCACTGTCCTAAGCTACATATAGGTATACACATATGCATATGTATAAATTAATCAAAATTTAATCTCTCCAACTACTCCATGAAAAGTCAAAGTGTTTGTCACTCAGTCATGTCTGACTCTTTGCAACCCCTGCAGACTGTAGTCTGCCAGGATCCTCTGTCCATGTGATTCTCCGGACAAGAATACTGGAATAGGTTGCCATTTCCTCCTCCGGGGAATCTTCCCAACCCAAGGATCAAACCCAGGTCTCCTGCACTGCAGGTAGATTCTTTATTGTCTGAGCCACCAGGAAGCCCACTCTATGTGAAAGTGAAATTGTTCAGTCATGTCAGACTCTTTGTGACCCCATG